>CAJNOL010000648.1:60745-115675 GCA_905250125.1 Rotaria sordida | reverse complement strand
TGGAGTCAGTTGGAGTCAATGGAATCAGTTGGAGTCAATGGAGTCAGTTGGAGTCAGTTGGAGTCAATAGAGTCAATAGAGTCAATGGAGTCAATTGGAGTCAGTTGGAGTCAGTGGAGTCATGGAGTCACGGAGTCAGCTTTTTCCCCCTTGGGTATTATCCTGTTTCAGTTCTATAATGTAAAGTAAGCCACGATGAAGAAATGTACACCAATATGCATAAAAAAGAACAATTTTTATAAGATTGGCAACAGCAGGTACATCGTGTTTCACATTTTTAATCCCGCAAGGGATTGCGCTAACAGCTTTTTTTTATCACACACACACACACACATATATATATATATGTCACAGTTGACATGGGAATTCAGTTGAGTTTGGAATGCATGTAAATAGTATGAGTCACACGATAATTAATGTTTGTGTACTATTGTATTCAACTGTTGTAATTTTAGCGATTCTAAATGATTCGTCGAACTTCTATGATCTATTTGGAATTATTTTAAAATATTTACATATAGAAGGTTTTCATTTTTAACCATTCTTATTTAGTGAATATTAGAATTTTATGAATTTTATTCATCTCCTTATAATTAATCGATTGATGTTCGTTGCTATGGAACATTCAATCAAGAAACACATTCTATATCTGTTTGTTTTTAATTACATTAATTGTTTTTTCATGTGAATCTCTTACAAAAAAAAATTATTCTATAAAAACAAATAGCTCGAATACTCTCGATTTCGTTTCAACCAATCGTTCAATGTCTCCATGTCCCGCTGCTCGAAAAAAGATCTATTCTAAAGAAACAAATAACTCAAATGCTCTCAATTTCGTTTCAACCAATGATTCAATGTCCCCATGTCCCATAGCTCGAAAAAAGTGTCTATTCTATAGAAACGAATAGCTCAAATACTCTCGATTTCGTTTCAACCAATAATGCAATGTCTCCATGTCCCGCAGCTCGAAAAACATCTATTCTATAGAAAGAAATAGCTCAAGTACTCTCGATTTCGTTTCAACCAATGATTCAATGTCCTCATGTCCCGCAGCTCGAAAAACATTTATTCTATAGAAAGAAATAGCTCAAGTACTCTCGATTTTGTTTCAACCAATCGTTCAACATCCCCATGTCCCGAGCATCTATATAGAAACTACAACATAAGGAAAATGATGAGTAAGATTTACTTTTAGAAGGAAACAATAAATAGAATGACTAATGACTTTTCATCAACAAGATAACAGTACGAAGATACTTTTTATTGTCCGAGAAGTAATAGTAAATATAAATTTGACAAGAAACAAACGAGTTTTCTTGAATACGTGTTAGAAAAATTTTTAAACAAACAAAGTGAACTAAGTAATTCCAATCTCAACTAGATTCCAAACTCAACTGCAACATATATATATATAAGACAGCGTCATCTTTATGTGAACGTTTATGAAAGAAAGAATGTGCACACCAATCATTATTTCTTCTTTTCTGTCACTATATATTGGTGAGGTGTGCACATTCTGAAGAAGTACCAGAAATTTTTTGTTCAGAATAAAAGGAAAATGTATGAGTTTACACAGAATATCAGTATTCGTAAATGTAAACTATGAGATTGAACGAACGAATCTTATCGTTTAGTATGAATAATGCCAATGCAAAATAGTCACAGTTGTAAAATTCAAAAGGTTTTTTCTAAGAGTCACTGCCTTCCGAGAAATTTTTGGCTCCCGTCGATATTTCTGTTTTCTATTCATCTACTATTTATTCATCATTTATATTTTAATCTTGTCTTTACTACTGTTATCTCACCCAACATTCTTTTCTACTTCCGAAGGACAGTATTTATTGTTTTCTTTTCAGATAGCCAGTCTAACAATAGCTGTTCAACGACTATTTGATAGTTACGATCCACGAAAAACTCGTAAGGAAGTTTCTTTTTTTAATCTCTTAAATTTTTCCGGCTGCATTCACCATTTCAACACACATTCTTACTGTGTTCTAGGCAATGATGATTATGCATGTAATACATGTGGAGAAAATTCAAAAAAAGTAAATTGAAACATCGACGTCATATAAAAAAACGTCATAACGATGAATTTGAAGAACTATTCGATATATAAAGAAAGAAGATTGAAGAAAATCGAGTACAACGACATTATTCTCAAAAACAAGAGGAACATCAAACAGATGATGTATTACTTGAAAATGAACATATGGATTAAGAACAGATCGATGACGAAGAATTAACTGAAGAGGGTGTGGATGTGGGGTGTGGGTGTAGGTGGGTGTGGGTGTGGGTGTAGGTGTGTGGGTGTGGCGTGTGGGTGTAGTTAGAGAGAAGAGCTTCATCCACGTCCCCACACCCACACCCTTTTTCCGTATTTCTAAACCATTTGTGGTATAAAAACGAAATACAATATTGAACAAAGAGTTTACTGTTCTATTTTTGTTTTTAAAACGGACAATGATAAACACTGTTAGATGGATTATCTTGTTCTTGTACGTAAAAATGGTTTATAAACACAGAACCAGTATAATGTTCTATGAATTTTCAACGGGACACAAATCCTTATCAATGTATTTGAACGAAAAGTATTTATGAAAAGCTAGACCATGTTCATTAATCTATAAAAAATTTATCTAATCATAATAAATGAATAGTGAGTGTTTATCATTGTACACAGATTTTACGCTTCATAAACAATAAAAAGTCTATCGTTACTTTATATACAAACATGAATATTTTCATTGCTTTCTTTACGTGAAAAGAGAAAAAAAAATAATCATCATTATGGACGGCAATTTTCAACTATGACTCTTTCGAATAAACGTGACTATTGACTCTTTTTATTGTCAGTATTCTTCATACTTGATGCCAATGAGAATAAACCATCAAAATATGAATTAGACACGAATAAAATGACGTTTTCTACTGTAGATCATAAATCAAAAGTGAATGACGAAGAGTATTAATTGAAATTAGCAATAAGGGCAAGGGAGAGACGATATCTATCTAGTACAGAATCACGGTCTTATGTACATGTTGCGTTTAAAATGACAATCTTGTCTAAGTTTGATTTGATGATTTCGATTCATTTCGAACGATGTCAAAATATTGTCAATTAATCTAGAAATAATTTTAAATGCATGCAAAAACAGATGAAGTTCACAAGAACATCGTTTCAATACTACCAGAATTCACATCGAAATAAATGTACGCTGTTGTATAAAGTGAAATCGGAAAGCATCTGCAAATGAATCTATACGTAGAAAAAAAGAAATTCTTTTATGGGAATAGATCTGAGTGACGATAATTCATTATAACATATTTAAAGAAAAAGAAGTAGCAAGTTTTTAAACAGTTTTGTTTGATTGTTATTTTATAAGGCATTTGTTCATTCGTATGCAGTATCCTAAAGCCATAAATTTTTCTTCATGACACAGCATTTTGAATTAATACAACATCCTTATTTTGGGTGCAATTCGGATAATTTATATTAATAAAGGCAACGTTAGATTTTTATTTTAGTTTTTCGGCACAACTGATAAATTGATTTCTGAATTTGCATTGACTTCAGCAAAAGGAAGTATTCATTTCTCAAACGGTGCTCTGAAGTATCAAAGAATCTCCATGTGTTTTGCATTTCTGCATAAAATCTTGGACAGGAATATTGGATTTTTTCATTTATTTTCGACAAAAATTAGTGATTTTTATTTATTGCTTAATCGACATTTCTGGTACAAAATTTGAATGCATCTTGATTAAATATAAACTAGCTTACATCGTTTAAAAATCAACTCAGCCAATTTTGTTACAAGTGATTCTCCGAGTATTTCATGTTTTATTACGATATTTATTTACCTAATGTTACACCCTAGACTGTTCAAAACATCTGAACAATCTATTTTAGATGTTCTTTTATCAGCATAAATTATGGTACAATCGCTAAAATAGTCATTATATAGAAATTGGCAATGAAAAAAAAATATAACTATCAAAAAATGACGTGACGAGTGTCAATTTAATCGAAGATCGTGGCCTCTCTGAATCATATTGCTATGACACAAAGAGACCAAGTTGTGTTGCTTCAGGCTCAAGACAAGAGTTGATCTCCGACCGCGGCTCGTCGAAGTATTTCTTTTCGTTCTTTCTCTTATATTGTTGAATGATTGAAGTTGTGCAAGAACATTCTTGCACAAGTCTAACTACGAAGAAAAGCACAAATGAAAGAACATCAAATAAACAGCTTCATTAGTCGACATCCCGACTCTCATAAAATGTGTTAACATTGTAGTCGCTCTTAGAAAAGTGTTTTAAAGATTTTTCTCATCTATGGCAAATCATAACTAAAACTCCGAAACATTAAATATTTATTGCATTCGCTTCTCAATTTGACACCCCGTTGACAATGATTCATCATCGAAGAAAATTGCACAAGTTTCAAACTTTATATGAATAAAAAGAAATACGATTCTGATAAGTTGCATAGCATTGGAATAAGCCCTGTTTTTGAGCAAATCGGTATTTCATATTCGAGAACGTAATTGCCTGTTCCCTAAATAGGTAATAACACAAATTATTAGTTTTTCAGGGAACTTCAAAATACTTATTAGTAAACTATTAAAAATTGGATATAGTCAAAGTTATAATAGCAAACTCAATCGATTTTTGTTGAAGTAAGACTTTTCAGAGTCATGGTATTTACACAAAAGGAAGAAGTGAAAGCAAAAGATGCAATTCCACACCCACACCCATGCCCACTCCCGCACACACCCATACCCACATCCACCCTCACACCCATACCCACATCTACACCCACACTCTCACACCCACATCCACCCACACCACGCACCCTCCACCCACACCCCGCTCACACCCACCCACACCCACACCCACACCCAAAGAACAGATGTAAAAATCCTACACACACATAGACAGTATTTTTAATCGCATCAATTATTTTAAAACCAAATTCCCACGTAACTATTGAAAATTGTGCATTGTCATTCCCTAGTACTTGGTCTTTTTTATTTTAATTTGTTTGGCCTGCAACAGTATTGCACAACCGTTCGTTGTATCTCTTTTTTATTTTCTCTCTTTCTCTCTCTTTCTTTCTTTACAATCTAATATAATATGGCCACTAGCTACATGATTAAAAGCCCAATTATTTAAAACCAAAAGTGTTGTGTAAATATACTTAAGTTTTGTTCGTTGAAGAAAAAAGAGCGAGATATGCATAACAAAAAAAGAAAGATTAATCATTCGATTTGTGTGTATCTCACTTATATAATGAGTGAGATTAAAGATCAAAAATAATTTTTCTGATAGAATATATCGTCTCAAAAATGCAACAACGTGAATCTCTTGCTAATAGCATTTTCTTCTATGTTAATACTCTCTACTTATGTTCTTTCTCGTCCACCAAACATCGATATTGATTCCAATCAGGAAGATTTAAACTATCTATTTCAACGAAATGGCGACGATCTCAGTAAACGTGGTGGTAGTCAGCCAGCTATAACTGAAGAAGACTGCGACAAAGTGGTCCAGGCTATCACAACAATTTTGATTGATCCTGACTCAGATTTAACACCTGAACAACTACGTATGATACCAAAACTCAAAAAAAAGAAACTGAGAAGACCTCAAAATTTGGCACCGTGTCCCGAAGAATATATTGAATGGTTTGACAGTCTCGGCCTTTTGAAGGAGGAACTAACCCGTGATCAAGACCGAAAAATACAAATTAAATTACAACAGTTTTACAAAGTAATAGAATGAAAAGCAGCAATAATTGAACCATGTTTCGCTGCTCGTAACTCTCTGAAGATTACTTATGAAAAACATTTACCTATTCTTATTTATACTTTTTCAACTTAAAAATAAAGGTGGAAAGATGTTCAATACTCGGAAGAAAACCTCACTGACAAGTACGATGCTTGAGGGTGTGGGTGTGTGGGGTGGGTGCAGGTGTGAAAGAAAAAACCTTCACACGCACACGCACACCCAAACCCACACCCACACCCCATCCTCTCCCATTCACATCTACTCTACATCCACACCACAGAAAGAGCACCATTTTTCAGGGATTTTTTGAGTCATTAAACTTGTCATCTCTTTTTTTCGCTTAAAAAGTAAGAATTTTAAAAAAGGGCCGCGAGAAGGGCTAGTCTTAAACACAAGCTTTCGAACACACAAAAAATTTTAATGTATAGAATGATGACCCACAGAGAATTCTTGGAGATATGGTCGAGCTATTTTTGACCCTTGTTTGGTGAATATCTCTGTCAAACATCATGATGTAGGACTGACAATTTTACCATAGCCTTTTCACACCACCTCCAATATATCCTGAAAATTTCATGCCATTCGAATGTTCCTGGCCTGGGATCGATTTTTGACAGTGTGGCCTTAAATAGAGGATATCCGTTGCTGAGGTGCTCCCGTGAGTAGAATATTCGTTCGACCACTGGTTCTACAATTATGAGAGACAGAGAACGGAATACATTCGCACAGCTTCCTTCAGCTAAACATATCAAATAGTGCAATAGATTCATCAATTCAAGCAAAGTATCTATTAACCTAGTTAGATAGGTATATGGAACCCTCTGCATCACTTCTGAGTCAAGTCACTTATTGATTCAAAGAAATGATTTATTAATGGAGCAACGTAGCACGCGAGATCACATACTTCTCGATGAAGACTTTTAATATTTAATACTTTTGGATTTCTATTCTCCTTTGTTTTTCCTTGCCAAGTATGCATTTTTCGAATTTTTCTCATCTGAATTTTGAGAGATATATTATAGTGAAGATATGTAAAATATTGATCAAAAGCATAGCAAATGAGATAGGAACATTGTATTCTAGTTACTTATTCAATGCTTCAATGGATAATATGATAGTGATGTGATGATTAAATAAATCAATTTATGTCATGAATTTTTTAACATTTTTCTTCTTTTTTTGAAAGACAATATCGATGAACATGTAGCTTTAGACAACAAGTAATTGATATCAGCATAAAAGCAACAAAGACAATATGGCTCAAGCTATTTGAATATCAATGTGAAACAAAGACGAAAAAGCTTAGTGATTACATGAAGTTTGATAATGAAAAGAGCTAAGCAATATAGTGCTTGATTAAATAAATGTAATTCTTCCTGTTTTTTTAAGATCATGATTGAACAGTAACTCGATGAGAACGAATACGCTTTTTTATCCATCGATAAAGCCATATGGCATTCCAGGTAATGAATCGTAAGCCAATCGTAAGACCACCATAGAGACCAAGTATTGATGTAGCCACGTACAAGAGATCATTACGTGTAACATATTCAAAATTACAATGAGTTGGTGCACATGCAGCAAAATATCCTTCATATGAACTTGTCTGTGTCCACTCTTCGAGAAAGTATTCGTCTAAGAGTGTACCAATTGAAGTGTTCTTTGAAAAACGTGAAGGTATTGAGCTATCTAATGGAGATATAGTCAAGGGTAATACCGTCGGTGGAACGAAATCTGTAGGTGGTGAGCCATCCATTTTTGTGTAGTATTCAAGATAAGTGAGGATGGTAGAGATGCAACTTGATGAGAAGAAACATTCAAGTGTGGACATGCGGAGTCCATCGATAGGTAAACATCCAACGACAAGACCGGGTAAAAAGAGATTGGGTGGACCGATTCGTAGCGGTTCCTGACATAATCCCGAAATCATACAATTGCACGTACTATTAGTGAATACGCGAGGTACACTTCGAATGAGATAACCATCCGACTCGTCACCATATTCCAACAACCAATCAGTATTGAAGGTTGTCGGCACAAAACTCAAGTGAAACATTTCAAGTAGGTAATATTGAAACCGTTGAAATGGCTTTGACATGAGCTGAATGTGCATGGTGCCATAGCTGATCGTTTCCCATAGACTTCGAGGTAGTAGAGTTGCGGTTATGAACAATCTTCGGTAGAATTGGTCTAGTTGTGCATTGGCATCGTTTACTAATTCTTCACACATCCATCTCAAAATTTGAAAATGCTTGCTGAGAAGAGGTCGATCAAGCTGTAGATGGCTATTTGCAGAGGGTCCATATCCATATAAAAGCGTTGTCCATGTTGTATTGATAAATGCACTCGAACAGATCTGAACAATGCATGACATGAAAAATCTTATAAATCAGTAAATTACCGATAATATCATATGCAACAGTACTTAGAAGTCAAAAAAAACTAAGTTTAATATGCTGCCGTTTTACAAAAGATCTTTCTATCTTCAGTGAGTAGTGTTATATGTCGGTATCAACCAACAATCAAAAGCTCTTTATATTTGAAAATCATGCAAACTATAAGTGTATTTTTCTGCGTCTTTGCATATAAATAAGCAGGATGATCGGATTGAGGAACGTTGTGGGTGTGAACTCATCGTCATGAAAAAGTTTTCGTTTTTTCCAGTGGCGCCAAAAACTTCCCCTGCGTCCGGTATAAAAACAGTTTTTCATTCTCCCCCAAAAAATACTACAACGGTCTACTTCCTTCCCTTGTCCCATTTTGGCTGCCTTAGGTCGATCCCGTAAATAATATTTCATATTCCAAGAGAGACCTCATTCTCATATGATGAACTACTCTCTGCGGATGCATAGAGAAATGATGCTCATACGAATATGAATATCATCGATCCACATAAATTACCTGATGAAATCTGAGCTTGATAGAAACGAAACTACCGGATGATAGAGTAGCATGTTGGCAATAACATGAGAGTGTGAGTGGATATTTTTGTTGAAGTTGTTCAAATGTAGAAAGTGAAGGTGACAGTACCGTTTTGGAGACATTGATTACACTGAAACCATTTAAAACGGCAAGTGTTGTCATGATTGTACTGAGTAAAACAACATAGATTCGACTTGATGTAAGTGCCACCTCTTCGTGATCTGGTATTTGACTAATGGCGCTTTCTTTTCTGAACAGATTCATTTTGACCAAGTATTTCTTTGTTTCAATTCTTAGTTTATTGAGTCGATGTAATAGATCTAAGAAGTGACAAAACACAAAACCAATCATTCTATTATGAAAATGTGTCTGTGGATAATAAGATGTATGCGTGGCATGGTTATAATCTCAAATTCGAATCTATTAAATTTGGTTCATAGAAAGAGAAATTTTCAAGAACTGAATAGCATATTTATTCATATATTCCTTGTGTCTTGAATTTTATACAAGAAAAGGAAAATTGTTTTGATAAAATTATTGTATTGAAATAGATGTAATCACTTAAGTTTTATGAACACGATAGTTAAAGAGTGTTGAAGTCTATGGTGAGAAAAGTGAATCTCTACTTCCTGGCGTAGTCATAGATCGTGATAGACATGTCAATATAGAGCTTTAAAAATTTAGAACTCAAACTATGATATTGTCGAAGGATTTCAGGATTTCGTATCTATTCGAAATCCACTAAATCCAAAAGTTCTTTCTCTTTTCTCAATGTGGTATATTATCCTACGTCATCGACACTTCTGGAGAGTGTTTTCTTGAGCTTTGATTGAATTATGATAAACATAATAAGAGTCTTCATGTCTGTACAGAATCGGCTCCATCACACTTCAAACTGTATTTCACTCAGAATTGCGCTGAAAGTTTTTGTTCAAAAATAGAAGATGAAAACGTCAATAATTTCTCATATCACCACAAGCATGATCCACTATCCTCTAGATGAAAATCGTTTTTTGTCAAAAAAGTCACAGAGAAGTGGCCCAAAGATGTTCAATACTTTTCTTATCTGCATGCTTACTACATAGTTTTGCTGTTAAATACGAGATGTTTATTTACCTTCATGTCTATCAAGCTGTTGATTACGGATATTTGCTCGACGTCGACGTTGATGAAGGATAATCCAGTAGAAAAGTTTTGCAATAACCGGAACAATAAGACGAAGACTAGTGGCAAGACCACCAAATAGTCCACCGACAATTGCAACAACATAAACATGGTCCATTCGCTTTACGATTCTGTATGTACAGGTAGCAGGAGCACAACTATTATAGTAGCCATCGAAGCTTGAGCTCATTTTCCACTCTTCAATCATCAGCCGATTGAAAATGGTCTCAACTGTATCTTCCATTAAAAACGATGATAAAGCTGAACTATTCAAAGGTTTGATATTAAGCGTAGCTGAAGATAATGGCAGTCGTTTAGGCATATCAACATTGAACATGGAGAGAAGAATATTCAAACAGGTCTGATTGAAGAAGCAGCGTAAATCAGAATTCAAAACCGATTCGAAAGGATTGCATGACCTGACTAAGCCAGGTACTCTCCAGACCACTGTATCCACTGTGCAATTGTCACCATACTGACACAAAAACTGACCTCCAGACCATAAAGGATCTGGACAATCAAATGCAACGCTACAAGCGCAGACGTTAAATGCAGAAGGAGCAGGAAAGTATCGTCGCAACAAAGGCTTGCCATTCACTACTAATGATTGAAAACGCATACCATTCTGAAACCCAGCCGCAGCAATAAATTTTCGGAGGATTGGCACATACATCGTATCGTTTATCATGAAGTACGCCAGGAATTCGGTAATCATGGATTCTATATGTGCTTCAAATATGCTTCCTTAACACAAGAGGATGAAATAACCTTTAGAATCAAATCAAAAGATTTGCAATATCTAGCAAGTTTCCATGACCCCACTACTTTCTATCATCTAACATAGAAGCAGAGAGAAATATCTCAAATGAGTTAGAAAAATGAACCATAACAAGTAGAAGATATCAGTAAAGAATGGATTCAGTTCTTTCGAACTATAATTGAAAGAATACAATCAGACTGTTTGGAAATGGGGCCACTCGATTTTAGACTTCTTTCATCTCCTTCCTTCTTGTCATCGTTTGTCATTTTCTCCCAAATGCTTCGTTTTGCCGTGGGTGGCATTATTGTTCCATAGAAAGCTATTTTCTGTATACTAATAGATCGATTCTTTGATTGTTCGCACCATAATTTAGAACTATGTTGTCCACTGTCTTTATTCTTGCATAGAAGCAGCAGAATATCGCCTAAGAATCCTAATGAAAATCTTCTTTTCTTTTGTCTTTCATTACAACATAAGTCGTGTTGGTTTTATTTGGAAAATGGAGTGACTTTTTAAAAGTTGATCATTAGCATAACAAAACTAGCAGAATATAAGAACTTTTATATAGTCATATACGAGTGCACATCATTGGGAATAGTTGTTAAATTGTATCACAGAGTTCTGTAGCTATAGGCTAAGTTTGATGATTTTCGAACGAGTTCTGTTACGGTTTTCAACTTTTTTTTCAAGGAAAAGAGAATAAAACATTAATTGTATGAAAATTAATACATTAAGAAAATTTAGTTGACTCCACAAACTTGCTAAAGCAATCGTTTGAACTTTATAAAAAGTTTTGAGTATAAATAAATGTAACAGAAGTCAATCACTGTCATATGTCTACAATACAATACAATATATGTGCCATTTGACAGATGAATTTCGTATAAGCCTATTTTCGACTTCACTAGAGCGATCGACGAAATATTGTTTTGCAAAAAATATCTTCATATTCCTCTTATGAGACTAATATGTCTTGAAAAGTGTTGTTGACTTTCATGAACATGGCACATCATTCAAGAGTGATAATTGTTTATCAACAGAATGATTCGTCATTGTATTTTCCTAGGATAACGATGATCTTAATGTTGTCCATAGGATGAAGATCACCACCTATGTCATCTAATATCGAGTCGCTGAAATTCAAGAACAAAGCAAATCTGGGCAACTCAGAGGTTTTCCAAATAAAGCTCGAGTCCATCTAAGTACTATACGATTGGAGTATCATAAAGTCGTCTAATATTTGTCAAATAGCATCGACTTCAAACTATTGAAAACATTTGAGATCGATATTCGATACATTTGTCGAAAAAGAAAAACTCTGAAATACGAGTGAAGATATATGTGAAAAAGCATTCTACTTACGAGAAAGTGCATTTGTGCTGACAAACTCATTCGTAATCAATAAATTTTGACTATCGCTGAGCAAGGGTGTAGCGTAAAAGCAGAGAAATGTAATGCCATAGAAGAAGTTGAACCCAGCAACGCGAAAGTCATCGTTCGAAATATTGCGCCTATCTGATTCATTAGCGAATCGGATCGTGAAGAAGCCATCGAGCCAAATGGGACGCAAAAAGTCACTTGTGCAAATCTGTAAATGAAAAATAAGGATTATGCATATGTATATGGATGCGAATGAGAATGGCTTGAATTGCCAATGTTGATTTCTTTTTCCTCAGTAAAAACAACAAGTGTAGTTTTCTTACTGATTGAAAAATATTTTGTAAACGATATTTGGGATCAAAGTTAATCTGAATAACTATTCTCTAGACAAAATAATCTGGAATTTAGAAAATTACAAGTAAAGTTCATTGGATGGCAATTTGTTTGTCCCTAGACTGAAAGATAAAGCAATTTCTTGTTAAAAAATATATACTTTATGATGATCGAAGTAAATTTGTTCTGCTTGTTCATTCACAGTAGAAAGCTTTCAGCGTAATCCCTATAGGATTAAATTGTGAAACATGATGAACCTATTTCACATGAATATGAAGATACTTTTATATTCAACATGATGGGTTATGAAGTCACTAGAGAATCAACTCTAAGTGTCTACAACGGTCTGTAATAGGGTCTAATATACCGCATTACGGAAGATAAAATGTTTTTTCGAACTTCAGAATTTCAAATCAATTCAGGATCAAAAAATCTAGAAGTCTAAATTGCGAAAATTGAAAACTCGTAAACCAAAACAAGTCAAAAAATCAAAATCTCACGGTCCCAAAAATCATCATAGGATGCGGCATGTCTATCATAGGCTGCGGAGGAAGAAGGGTCCAATTTACTAGCTACATGCTTCAATACTCATTTTCAATCGTGTCTCACGATATAGCAATGTCATTGTGACAAGTAGAATGAGTTGATCTCTGTGTTATGTTGATTTTCATCAATTATGATCCAATTAGTGTTAACACCATCTCTGTAAGATTGGAAAATGACGTGATGAGACAATTTTAGACATGATGAATATCATTTGTGCTTTATATTTCAGTCTACTGTTACGATTGCAAGAAGATTAATATTAAAAATAACATGAGTTGTACAAAATGAGGTATAGCATGAATTTATTAAGTGTTTCATTCAACTGTGATAAACGCTATAGTGTTCGCTCACGATTATAACTAACTCTATACATGAAACGAAAAGAGAATCCTAACTATATGCTTCTATTAAGTAGATATCAGTGTCCGATATGGATTAATTTTCTGTGAATCGACCTGACTTGAGAACAACTAGTTTTCAATAATCTCGTCCCGGGTCTAACTCGACCCGAGTCGCACACTGATAGACATTATAAGGCTATACTGCGTTTGGATACTTTTAAAAATATATCAATTGTCTCCATATGAAAAAATGGATAGAGCAGAAATCTTTTATGTAGTGTACAAATTTAGAATTCGAAAACAAACAAGTAAGAAATATTAGATTAGGAATTCAATCTGATCAATTTGAGACAAAATTCGTTTCAGTAAGAAATCTTTGATTGAGTTTAGACAAAAAAGTTTCAAATGATACTTTCGAATACTGAAATCTAGTATCCTGTAGAGTATTGCTTTGACTTTTAATAAATGTATGATGAACTCGAAAATCGATATGTCATTTCTCACCGGATGATATCGTGGAGATGAAATGATGAGTATTTTTTTGTAAGTTACTGTCTGTTGTGAACATGGACATATAAGTGTTGTTGGATAAGTGCTGTGAAGTCTTTCGAAAGTTGTCAAAGATGGATTTAATATTGTCACTGAACGTGTACTGATTGTTGATGATGAGTAGATCATGAGTGTCGTAATACCGACTATCACTAGAATCACATAGATGCGTGTCGCATGAATACCAAGTACTTGATCACTCAAATCATCCTTAAACAAAAACAAATTATATTGAGATTTCAACAGTCTTACTTTTGTAAAACACTATCTAAAAGAAGTATTGAAGTATATGGGGCACATATTTCGATCTATCCTCTTCCCTCCCTACTGACTGTGGCAAATGCTCCTTAGAAACCAGCAAAGATTGTAATATGTACCGTCCACAAACCATCATAGACCGTGACAGACACTCTCTAGAGACCATCACAGATTGTAGCAGACGTTGATGGTTGGCGATTATAGACCATATATCAATGAAGTCTCATTCTAATATTTGAACTACTTCCTTACTGTATCTCTGGTGGATTAAGTACAAGAAAGATAAAGGAATGTGTTCCGAGATATGTGGAATACAACAATCTCTCAATAATTAGTAACAGCAGCTACATCATGTTTCACATTTTAATCCGACAGAGATTGTGCTAACAGCTTTAATCATTTAGATCATGAGTACATCAAATTTTCATTTCCATGATACATAGGTGAGGCATAGTCCTAGAAATGACTTTAACTGAGGTCAACATAGTTTGGAAAAGCTTGTTAGCTCGATCCTTTTGGGGCTGAAATGTGAAACTTACATATGATATTTAGCCTCAATAAATTAATACAAAGTAGATGAAGTGAAAAATCTGTCATAGACTATAGTTCTGTTCCAATATCATCGATCAGCAAAGTAAAGATTTGTCGTTTTTATTTCTGCATTTCGAACAGAAATTTTCCTTTTATTTTTTTTTGCATCCTCTATTTTTTAAGAATAGAATTTAATGGCAAATAAGTCTGTTGTACATATCCATCAAATCTACGGTAGTAGCTATTAACGCATTACTATACATCTCGATCAACTCACTGACACGATATTGATTATTATCCATAATTCTAACTTGATTAATTCATAGTTTTTATGTTGATTATATGATGCCTGTGGCAAATCAATGTATCGTTACTCGTCATCCTTGACATCTTGGATATAAACTTTTATCTGTGCAAAACTAAAAAAACTGCACTATTTAAAGCATTGACAAACGTATTCTAACCATTCAAATTTTGATGAAGACTGAAGAATTTTCTAGAACAGTCAAACTCATGTTGATAATTCCGTGTAGCTCCTTTTTCTTCGACTAGTATTGTTTGTAATTGAGAAGGAGGAAGTTCTAAAGTCTGTGATTGGAGGACGGCATGTTAATGTCCGTAAAACGAAAGAGGAGCCGCAAAATTTTGACTTAAAATATACATTTACTATTTTCCTCGAAAGTATATGTGAGTTTCATAAAAAATGCCTTGCAAGTAACTATAAATGAAAACATAATTTCCGTATCATTGATCGGAAACTGTATTCTATTTCCCATCTAATTTCTTTTCCAAAAATAAATAAATATAAAACAGAACAACAACGACAGAGTCTGGTTAGAACATTCTACTAACATAAATCGTCATTCAAGACAGAGAACTTCAACAAGCATCAAGACTTCACGATACATACAAGATGAATAGTACATTTCCTACAACTTTGAACTAAATTACTGGAAATGAGTACTTTCTGAGAAAATACAATTAATTCACTGATAATAGACTACGTCTTTAGTCGATAGATCGAAAGAGTTCATTTTTTGAAAGACTTGTCTGAAGATCGACTGGTGTAATCAGGAAATTTTAAGAAGAACACATTGATTTTGTCGCAAACTCCATCATGTACAGAACTTCATATCAACATATGTAGGGTTTCCAATAATTTTCAACAATAGTACGGCATAAAAATTCGATAGATAGTGCCTCATCTGACTTTTCGACAAGTACTGAATATAGAATGCTAAATTTATCGCTCTTCTGTGAGTTTTATTGATCGAAACTATTCTAGTTAACTTTCTGTCAAAAACAATAGCAAATAGTGTTTAAAAATAGAGTTTCTTCTAGAATTCATCGCGAGACTTGCAAAAATTTGTCCGTCAGTATTAGAAATTTTCGTAAAAAGTCAGACAATTTACAGCGTTTGGCAAGGAAAAAGAGCCCTATCTCGCCTCCATTTCCTAATCGGGAAGCCTGGATGTATGATATTTTAATGTTTTCAAATATCTTTCACACAAGCATACGAAAATGTGATAAATGACTTGAACCTCAAGGAAAAGAGATAATTCAAAAATGATCCTCTCTTTTTTTGTTCCCTTAGTTATTCCCAAGATGTAGTGCATGTGATTAAAGTTTCAGTTCAAATAATATCCAATAGTTCAAGAATATTCCTTGTACATGTTTCAATTCAAAAAAATGATAGATTCAACAACTTTCACCTTGCCCGTTTGAAGAGAATTCCATTAAATGTATTTTTTTATGTTGAAGTCAGTTTATAACAAGCTGTCAGTGCAATCCTTATCGGACTAAAATGTGAAACATGAAGATTCTTGTCATATTTAACTTGATTGGCCAGCAAGGTAAGGAAGAATCATTTCTAACAGTCATCAATTGTCTATCATAGAGACTAATAAGTCGCATTATGAGAGAAATGTAAATTTTTCAAATTACAGGATTTTAAATCAATTCGAAATCGAAAAGTTCAAAAGTCCAAGATTGGAAAATTCTACACTAAATGGTTCAAAAAAGCCAGACTTCCATAGTTCGAAAACCCATAATAGAATGCGATATATATGTCACAGTTTGTGGGAGAGGAGAGAACGGATCTTGGATCCAACTTTCTCATGATATACTTCAACACTCATTTCCAACCTTGTTTCATAAGAAAACTAGATTTTTAATGAACACCTAGATCCTAAATATGCATATATTTCTGTAAAACGGACATTGTCATCCTACAAAGTGGTTCTTAGACATCATACCTTGAAGAGATTAATTGTGAGAATACTCTGTTTGATTTTCTTCAATGTTTGAATCAATCGACTACGCCAACCTAGGAGAGAAGGTGGTCTCTTAGTGTATTGCAACATATAAGAATACCTGGTGTAACAATATGAGCATCGTTCAATCTGTGTTCAAGTTCTATAGTTGAGGTCAATGAGATGGTGACTACATGAGTAGTTTTGCTATCAGGATCTAAAAAGAATGATTTAATGAATAGTATTCTTGATAAATACAAAGGAAATCATTTTTTGGTAATACCTTGTTGTGTTTCTGTAGGATGAATCTTCATTTGTGTTTTTCGAAGAAACCATCCATGTATATGTTGACTAAACTTGACAATTAATGGTGCTACGACACGAAGACCAACAATGAGACCTCCACAACAACCAATGAGTAAAGTTAGTGCATAGATGAAACTATTGTATTGTTCCACCTTATAAGTACATTCAGTCGGTGCACAAAAAGTGAAATAACTAGAGAAATTCTTTATAATATTCCAATGATCGATTAAAAATTGATCAACAATGGACAGAGTTGAAGTATTTGGTAAGAAATTCAACATGGCTGAACTATTTAATGGCTTAGGCCAATCACTAGCAGGTAGACTTGAAATCCATCTGGCTGTATTATTGAGACATGTAGCCGAAAAAAAACATTCGAGGTTACTACCAAGGAATGCATCATATGGCATACATCCCACTTTCATTCCAGGAATAACATAGACTGGTGGTGGATATGGATCCATCATTCGAAAGTAAGGACGTCGTTCGGTAGCCCAATCATAAATACCTGCTTTGTATATTGCAGTGGTGAGTGGCTTGCAAAAGAAAAAGTTCTTCGAGGGATCCTATCAAAAAAATGTTCTCGATTATAATAGTTCATAGGAGCATAAGCAAAGCATGTATGTGTATCATTCTCAAACTACATCAACTCCCAAAGCTATGATTTCGATAACGAATACTCCTCAAGTTATTTGTTGGCTCAGTTTAACAGTTGGTAAACCACTGATTGCAATGCTACTATCAAACTCGATAGTCAAAGACGAATTTTCAGAGAAGTATCTCAGATATTTATGTAACAATAATGAAGAGGAAAAAATTCAATAGAAATCAAATCAGTTCAAGCTAGAAGTGGAATCGATTGAGAAAATCCAAGTCGACTCAGGCCAACTAGATCAAGATTTCAACAGAACCCATAGATCAGCAAATCATCATCGGTAAAACAGTGTTAATTCTATGGAAAGACTGCTCGTTCTCATGCTTAATTTTTGCATGTTTTTATCTATTGTCAATACATGGAGCGTTTGTAAAAGATACAAACATTGAAAAACATTTACAAAATGAAAAAGTAATCGTCCTTCTGTAGTTCGAGCTCATCGAGCTGATACTACAAATATCTACGAACTCACAAATGGTTTCAGTTGAAAAAATATCGCTTTTAAACATCATTCTTTTCTGGACTATGAGCATTTATATTTGTTGTCAGTAAGTAGATCGACACGAACTAAGCATAAATCCATCATATCAACTAATCAGTCGCTGATCTATGGAATAGAAAAATGGCATGATTTGTCGATTTTTATCGTTATAAATGCAGTAGTGATAATGGCATTTCGTCAGTCTACAAAACTTCTTATTTGCCTTATTGAGCTAAATTATTTATGGGATGAAAAATACTGAACGATATTGATATTGTGATAAAAAACACATGAAGTCCATAGAGGATTTCTTAGATGTATGGCCATCTAAACAATGGCTTTCCTGTCAGTGTTAGTCTTTTGTTTTACTACGACTTCAATATAATGAGAGAGGATCAGCACGCTATAACAAATCTCTCCAAGAGACTATCGAAATCATAGGTTATTCTTGTTTAATTCTCTCTTACTCTTTTAAACGACCGAGTTATGGAAAGAAGATAAGCATTGACAGTAATGATATTAAAATGAGCGATCGTACATCTAAGCAATTCACTAGTCATCCCATGAGTTTATTGTGAAAATATCAGCCTAGCTGAGTATTGTCGTCTCATAGATAATTTAACTCAATTAGACAAATGAGAACTTCAGTAAAATGACTCGATACCGTTAGTATTACTGTGTTTATACCGATAAAAATCGAGAAATTGTACTGCTTCTATATTACATAGACTAAAGATTAAGAAGATAATATTTTAGACTTATGCTTATTTCATGTCTTCCTAACTAACTAACTCATCGACAAAAAACATGGTTATTCATAGAACTAGCTCAAAGAATTCGAGCTATTCACCGGATCACATCTCCATTTCTACCTTAAACATCGTCTAGAATAAAAGGACATGCCTTTACATAGTGTCTCGATAGATCGCCACATTTTTTGATGGACTTTTCTTGGAGAGTCAATATTTTTACTAATTTGATTGATATTTATAGATAATGTTTTCAAAGTATTTGCTCCGCTGAAAAATACGCTCTTTAGTTAGAAATATATTGTTGATGAAAATGCCGAAATAAATTCCTCCTAAAGCCTCAAGAAAAACTGAATATTTTTCAAAAATATTAATTTAAATTTTCTAAAAACTCGATATTTTTGGAAAATATTAATTGATAAGTGGATGGTCTTCTAATAGAACGTTTGAACTGTTTCTTAAACATCACGATATACAGAGAAAGCACCCTTCTAATATAGGGAAACCTTGGTTATGTTCTGCTCTTTTTGTTTTTGGTCTGAATGGTTCACTATTTGAATCCTTTTATTTGTTCGTGGAGGATCACAATAAGTGACTTACATGACTAAAAGAAGCATTGTCATGACGTGGATAAAAGTTTTTTACAACTTGATACTGATCCGAACCTGGCACACTCATCTGAAATGCATTTGTGTGTACTGCCGAGTAAGTGTCACTTAGTTGAACCATAATCAGAAGTATTTGACCAATAAATGATGATGCCTTTAAGGCCGCCATGTTTTTACCGAAAGTGTCTATGCTAGCCTTTGTTTGAACATCGAATGATGCATTTGATAAAACATTAGCGTTAAATAGCGCACTAGCAGGAAACCAACTTAGAAGATTGTTCACTGTTGCCTTCGTAAATGAACAATGCATTGAAAATAGTCGAAAGATAGCTGTGGCAATTAGACGAAAATCGAGTGGAGTCATCTTTGCTGTTTCTGGGTTGTACAATGAACTAATCCATTTGTCTGATAATAATTCACTGGAACATATCTATTCAGAAAAGAAAACAAGTCATTCACTTTATAGTATGATTATATTTCGAATCGTGTAAATTCTCGAATTTCTCTGATTTTCTGTGTAACTAGATTAAATTATTTTATTTTATTAGAGTTGATAGTTTAGCATTTCACTAACTATAATTGTAGTACACATATGTGAATCTTAGTATTCATTGATATCAATCCTAATGTGATTATATTATCACGTGTGATCAGTATATGAACTTCGAATGACTTGTGAAATCATGACAGAACTATCACTCTCTGTTAGCATTTTCTTGTATATTGAAAGAGAGAAATTATTAGAAGGCTAAGACTAAAAACATTAATTCATGTGAGTATTCACATTTTTTTATTAGTATCAACATCAGTTTCGTACAACTACATCATTCTCTATCCATAGGTTTTACTGTCTTAGTTTCGTCTAAACAAATGACATTATTTAAGAAATGTTAGTGTTGCAGTTCAAGTTTTTCCAAGGTTTTCGCTTATCGAAACTGTTCTTAATGTGAATGTATTCTAATTTTCTTCTAGAATCTACACTTGTTGGAATTAAAATCAGAATAGATCTTGAAAAACTACTTTTAGAATTGCATTATTGAGTCTTGAGGAAATAGTTTCACAGTAATTATTTAATTGTAACTATCATAACTTCAGTTCGTTTGAGTTCATCTTAATCGAAATACACAAATGTATCTATGTTGTGAAACACTATCCAAAAGGAGCGTTGAAGTGTGTAAGGTAGAAATTCGGATCCACTCCCTCCTTCCTCACAGACTGTGACAGATAGACTCCCGAGTGATCATAGACTATAACAGAGAGCCTCTAGGGATCATTAGAGAACATGACAAACATTTTTGATACTCTATTAGAGATCATATACCACTAACATCTCATGAGAATATATGAACTGCTTCCTTCTTACAGTTCTAAAGGATTAAGTAAAAGATGATGAAAAAATGAGTCAAAACATAGATCGAATAACACAATAGTCTCGTGAATAGTAACAACAACTACATTGTGTTTTACATTTTAATCTCACAGGGATCACGCTAACAGCTTTTTCTTAATAGTATTTGAAACTATTCAGCGTTCTGCTGTTTTTCTTCATTAAGATAAAACTTTTTATTTCAGTGTGTTACAATTATGAATGAAGTTTTCTTTTCTGTTTATCATCATTTTTAACTAGTATGAAAATTTTTACCGGATGATATACTGCTTGAAAGGACACAAAACTGGACTGCACAACATTTCTACTTCTGCATGGACAGGATAATGTATCCGAATAGACAGCTTCGAGACGATTATACATGTCAAATGATGGGTTTTCTACTCTGAATGAGACGTTTTTTTTGTTCAAAGAACCAAAGAGTACAAGAATGAATATGGATGTAATCAAGAGAATCAAATAGATCCGTGTTGTCAGAAGTTGATTGCGTAATGTTTGATGATTATTTTCGTTCTTCTCATTTGGCTCAATAAATAGATTGAGCTGAGATAGTTTTTGAAGTAAATATCGAATGGCTTTCATTGATCTAGTCGAGAAATAAAAAAACTTTCACAAGTGATTAGATGGAAATTGTTTGACTTACTGACTGTTGTGAATTGTTTGTTGAGAATAACACTGTTTTATGTGAGACTCACAAATTTCTCAGTTTTGACGAATCAAAAAAAAAGTAGAAAAAAAAATAACAATTCAACCATGCATCCAACACAACGTTCATTTCAACTAAATGAGTTTTTTTTTGCTCCTGGGAGACCATCTGGTTTCTTTATTTTATATTTTAGCCATTATCATTATCAAGAAAGAAAAAAATGTTCATTTTATGAGAAAAAACATTCTCAAAGGGTAGTGAGTGCAAAATATATTTGTCATACAATATGAAACTGAAGATGCATAAATGGTCATAAAATGTGTCATTTAAGGTTTGAACTAACGAGGGAGGTACCCGAAGTGATTAAGAGCTTTTCAGGTGATATTTTGCCTATAAGTAGGACCTGATAAGGCTAGATAAAACCTAAAAGGATTAGGGTCCATAGGCCTTTCTTTCCGAGTTACGATCATTTTACTGAATTTTTCACTTATGACAAGAGATTCATGGAAAAATCAAATTACAGAGTTTCGATCTGAAATTTTGCCCACGTGTGGGTCTTATGACCCTTATCGTAACTCAAAAGTTTCAGCCAAAACGAATGTTTCTTTCACGAAATATTTAGCTTTCAATAAAACTCACTTATGCTACACACATATCAAGAAAATCGACTTTTCTTGAGTACGCAGTATTTTGTGAAAAAAACATTCGTTTTGGATGAAACTTTTAAGTTACGATAAGGGTCATAAGACCCACATGTGGGCAAAATTTCAGATCGAAACTCTGTAATTTGATTTTTCCATGAATCTCTTGTCATAAGTGAAAAATTCAGTAAAATGGTCGTAACTCGGAAAGAAAGGCCTGTGGGCCTTTATCCTTTTAGGTTTTTTCTGGCCTTATCAGGTCCTACTTATGGGCAAAATATCACCTGAAAAGCTCTTAATCACTTCGGGTGCCTCCCTCGTAAGTGATAAAAGTAAAATCTGCACATTCATCAGAATAGATAACAAAAAGTCAGTTTAGCCTTAAGAACTTTGTTTTGTGCAGATAATCACATGACTGGTTGCAGATATTATCTGTACAAGATGTATAAAGAAATATCGAACAATTCTTCTCATAATTTATTTATGTAAACCTTCCATGTCTTTTCGTAAAATCGGTAGAATGTAATCTCATATGGATAGCTCAACGATTTTCGCCACTATCGTGCAAGCACAATAGAAAAATGTTAGGTGGTTGGTAAGATGAAATCACTTTTTTTTATTAGTAACGATAACGCTAAATTGAACTAACTATTCTTTTCTAAAGAGCAATTTCCTAACGGATGCTGACTTTCATGAGATAAAAAACGACGACGTAACAAAGCATAATAATTTTTCATCATGCTACAACGGAAAAAATTTTCCTTCTGTCCTATTCGATATATATTTCTTTGGTAGATTTAAAGCTTAGCAAGGGTAGACTTCGTTGCACATGTATAGTGAGAAAAGATCAATTGAAAGTGCGTCTTGTGTCTCCAAGACTATTACTTTTAGGCTAAAACTAGTTTAGCAAAGAGTCGGAAACTATATAGACTCGATATCGATTATCCTGCTTGAGTAAAAAACTGATTCTATTCTGATTCTCTTAGTTCGACAGACTAGGCACAGTTATAATCGGAAAAATCGAATGTTTCACTGTACTTTCGTTCGATACTTAACTGTCTCTAGTGAGAACAGAAACTCCTAACAACCTGCCTTGCGTTTCGAAATAGACTCAAGCTTGAAAGAACTATTTCCTAATATGTCTAACACCCACAATGTTTTCTAGGAGGCACTGTACGACAGGGATGATCAATCGTGCTAATCTGATGTTACGAATTTCAATGAAACTTTGCACATGTGTAGTCCCAGGTGAGATGTGCAAACGCCAAAATTTTTTTCTTTTAAAATCGTTCTCCCATTAGGATATTGAAATCACGATAGAGGCACCATCAGATGGAAAATGACGATGGTCAATGCAGCATCCATTCATTATATATTTCGCCATTTTTCAACAACATTTTTAGTCATGAAACTTTGTTGACATATACTACCGCAGGTACCATACACACTGACAAACTCAAAACCGGTTTCGGTGTCTTAGGCAGTACAGAGGTATTTCATAGGCCCTATGATGGACAAGAGTGTTGCTGTGGGTGCGGTTGTCATCTGTAGAGTGTATGGGTGTGGATTTGAGCTTATATCCACTCTTCACCCATACCTCACACCCACAGCACATCCACCTAAACTCACACCAGTTCACACCTCATATTCCACACCCACACCCACACCCCACACACTCACACCCACACCCCACACACCCACACCCACACACCCACACCCACACACCCACACCCACACCCCACACCCCGCCACACCCACACCCACACCCACCCACCCACACCCACACCCACCCACACCCACACCCACCCCACACCCACACCCACACCCTCGTGCTCACCCACACCCACACACCCACACACCCACACACCCACACCCACCCGCACCCACACACCCACACCCACATTTGGAGTACGCCTACATGGTCCTTACCCTCACCCTCACGCTCACCTCACCCTTACATTTGGAGTACTCTCCATAGCCAAGAAAATACTTTCGACGAAAAACAGATATCTATCTGAGTTTATTGATGAAGTGCTTTGTCGACGAAGTGTCGTGTCGACGAAATGCTTGTCGACGAAGTGCCGCGTCGACGAAATGTAGTGTCGACGAAAATTTTTCGACAGTAATTTTTCGACCAACTGCCTTTCGACAAAAATTTTTCGACGAATAATATGATTACCGGTTATCGTGGGCTAAGAACCTGAATCTCAGGTGGGAATTTTAGTTCTTCCTTTTATTCGTTGAAATATAGGCCAATCAGAAACAAGCTTTTTCCTTCGACTGTAGGGAGGGTCATATAAAACAGTAAATAGTTTGTGAGTGGGTGGGTGTGTTTGTGGCAAGGGTGCGGGTGTGGGAGTTAATAGAAAAACCACATTCACACTCACCCACACTTGTCCACACCTACACTCATCTACACCTACACTCACCCACACCTACACCCACCCACATCTACACTCACCCACACCTACCCACACCTACCCACACCTACCCACACCTACCCACACCTACCCACACCCACATCCACACCCATACCCACACCCACACCCTATTTGAAAGATTCATTTTATAAAAATTTCGATAAAGTCAGTTTCTTTTTATTGATCAAAATCGATTTTTTATGAATGTTTGGATCATTCTAATAATTAACAATGTTCTAATCTGTACAATGTACTATTTCGATAGATACCTGTACTTTTTTTAACAATTATTTTATAAATATTCAATTAATAATTACTGAACTTCAAAACAAACTCGATTTTATGAAATCTGAACAACTTGAATTTGGTGTATCTCAAGTTTCACTAAAAAAAACTATCTTGAAAAAGTAGGTATATTTTATTGAATCATGTTTACATTTCAAGTGAGTCTTTATTATCGATCATCACAGTAGTGCGTAAACGTAGTACAAGATAAAGTATTCGATGATTAATTAATAAATATAAAGAAACAATCTTATATTTGAATATTGATGTCACAGAGTACTACGTACCATTTATTATTCTTATGAGAAATTGAAAAAAAATTTTCATCATTCAGTCAAATCAAATTACACAACTTCATTGATATGACATTTCCAGTACATTGAAAGTAGCTAAAGATATGTAGCAAAAAAAGAGATTGACAAGAAACGCAATAGTTCATTAACATTCCGTTATATCATTATGAACTCGAATTGGAATCAATATTGAATTTTTGTACTCGATAATTGTGATAATCGGAAACGTAAAGATGTCCTTGTCGATCGAATGACAAACCTGTAGGATGGTTAAGTTGATTCAATTGGTTTCCCTTTTCATTTCCACCAACCACAATACCACCTTGTATTGCTCCTTTGAACCAACGCACTACTCGATGATTGCCATAATCTGACACATAAACAGTGCCCAAATGATCGACGATTACTCCACGAGGATATGATAGTTGTGTCAGATCAGTCCCTTTACCTTGACCACCAGCAACAACAATGCCTTCTTTTGCATCTTTCATCCACTTCATTACACGATGATTGTCGCTATCTGACACATATACTGAATGTTCATGATCAATGAATATGTGATTGGGACAATTGAGTTGATTAAGATAATGACCAAATCCATTACCGCCTGCTACTAATGTTCCATCCGTTTCACCTATTTTCCATCGTCTTACTTCATGTTTAGTATTGTCAGAAACATAGAGATATCCATCGTTATCCATTGTCAAGCGGGAACAGTCAATATTTGAAGTGATTATTTGTCCATTTGTGCCATTTTGACGAGGCCATCGTAAAACTCGTCGATTTCCATTATCGCCTATTATAAGACAGTCGGTTTTTCTATCGAAAATCACACTTCTTGGATCATTCAACTGATCAGTTCGATTTCCTGGTCCATGTCCACCTGCAATAATTTGACCATTCGTTGCATCACATTTCCATTCCACAATACGATGATTCGAGCTGTCAGCGACATAGACAGTTTGATTATCAGTAACATATATATCCCATGAATAACAGAGTTGATTTAATAAATTACCCTTTTCGTTGCCTCCAGCTATTGTATTACCATGTTGGATCCATCTTGTATTGATCCCAATATTAGTAAAATCCAATGGTACTACAATGTAATGAAAATTTTTAGTGATAATAAATTTTGATCGATTTTTTTCCGATCAATATCTATGTAATTATTAAAGTAAAAAAACTATCTTTTTCTATTTAGAATCAATGAGTTCTGTTCGCAGAAATTCAACAGAAATGAATGATCTTTGACTTACGAAAAATGTTTTTCTTTTTATAGATGCTGATGTTTTGATTAAACCTGTCGAGAAGTGTACTTTTCTTTCACTCGGATTTTTATTAATATCGATTTAATTTTACAATACAAATATATAATGTAGTAGCATTCGACATAAAAATTTTCCTTTAGTACTATTTTTACATATATTGGAATTTTTCAATGTTGTCATTTTCTTTTCTGTTATTCACGTAGTCTTTTTCTTAGTATTTTCCGGCGCCACTATTGTCAACCTCCACACAAACCTGGACGAAAACATTCATGTATATGTGCTCTATAAATAATCAAGCTATGCTATGACTTGTTCGTTTTCAAGAGTTTGACGCATGGGAATTACTTTGTTTAGTAAGATCTTTTCATCCTTTTACTCTTATCTATTATAGTTTTTATAACTAAGACTGGTTTGAACTACGTTTTTGCAGAAGAATTCTCTTTCAGTTTTGTATTTCTTTCGATATAATTTTCTGTAACGATTAAGTACTACTCAGAGTTTGAATCCATAAGATACAACTATTGCTCAAACATAATCTTAAAATGAGAATATTTCGCTATGGTTCCATCGTTTTCAATATAGCAAATATACTTACTGGTTGATATATCAACATAAATTTTAGTGATAAATGGTTCTAAATCTTGTCGAAGTATAATACTTGATGGATTTGTAAGTTCTCTATTTAATTGTGCAACTTGTTCTTTCCATTGATGTAGATCTGTTTCAACAAAATCATTTTCTTGACGACTTTGTCTTAATTGATCAGTTAACTTATTTAATTTAACTTCTATTTGTTTAATATGTTCATTTGTATGCCTAAATAATATTTGTCTAGCTTCTTCTGCTGTTTCTTGAATTTTTTTTATCGAATCACTTTCCCAGTTATTAATTTGTTGTACCAATTTATCTCTTTGTGAATCTGCTGTTTGTTCAGTAAGTGTTTGTCGATAGAGGTCACGAATAACTTCAACTTCATCTAATTGTTTATTTAATTCTTGACGATGATCTCCAAAATGATTGTAACAGAAAATTTTTGCACATCCTTCACATTTAGAAATTCCTTTTGCTTTACCACATGTATCACATAGATTTCTATCAGTTGCTGTCGTTGCCATGTGCTAAATACACCTCTGATGATTGTGTGTGTGTGTGCGTGTGCGTGTGTTGACTAATGAAAATAGTAACAAATGAGAACGAAAAGAAGGCAGTTTAACTTCACCTTCTTGTGTCAATATGGATCGAAACAAGATGAATCACCATAAAAATTTCTAATGTGAAGTGAGAGAACGAAAAAAAGATTGGATTTCATGCAACGTTTGTCCAAGCAAACATGAATTTTTAATAAGATTGATGGTCGTATATGTCTATAAGTCTTTTAAAGGAAGCATCGAAATATTATTTTTAAATCTTAAAATTTCATTATTTTGATCTTGTTTTGAATTCAAACATATCCAATATGATATATTTTGTTTCTCCAGGTTTTCGGAGTGAATCGTAGTTTTTCTTTTAATCATGCGTTTTACATTTCGAATTTATAAACTGATATTTTTTTTTTGGTCTTCTAACATTGAAGACTTGAGGATGTGGATGTGATTGTTTATTGTTCATCCACCCTCTTATTCGATACGAAATAGGTATCAATATCGTTCTGTTTTTTACTCATGATTTTTGATAAATGTCTACTAAAAAAATATTACGTTGATACTATTATATGTGAGTCATAAAGTGGAAGAGAATACTTGCAATTATATGCATCATACCTATATTTGACATTAATTATAACAAACGAAGTGTCAGCATCAACTCACAGTTCACATTGATTATTTGACATAAATGTCGGTACAAACACAAACATCGTAAATCGATAGTCCAACTTTTTCTTGAGAGAGGACGGATCGATTTCTTCAGTCTTCTCTCTGTGAACTTCCCTGCGGTATAGGTATGGGTGTTGCTCTACTCTTCATACTCACACAGCCACAACCCATCCTCTGACGTTTTTACTTTCAACTAAAATTTTAGATAACCAATATTTTTAATCAAAATAAATAAAATAATCTCTTTTAATATAATAATAAAAAAGTTCTTAAACACAAAATCAACCGAACAAGAAATTGTATTAAATGAGTATAAACAAATGGCTATTTAATTGAAGAATTCTTATCACAAAAGATTTAATAGAAATTGTAGAGATATGAGCGTAATTTTGAAAGATATCTCAATTAGACATTAGAAATATATCTTTCAATACCTTTTCATTAAACAAACAGACTTGTAATTTCAAACAGGCAGTGTATTATTGAAGAAAATAAATTTTGAATACTGGAAACACATGACGTTTTTTTTGCTCTTCAGTTGGTTAACATGTTGTTTCTAATCTTCATTCTGCTCATTAGAAATACATGTTCCGATATGAATAGTTTTTTGTCCATGCTGTTTTCGACTTTTTTCGATTGAAAACATATGAGAGGGTTGTTAAAAGTATTTTTCACTATTTAGTTTCGTGCTATTTCGATATGACCTTATTGGTTCCTGTGGTACCTCTCAGGATTTCCAAATTCTTCAAAACTTTGTACACTAGACACCATTTTTCACGATGATAACGAATATGGTGTTTAAAATCGAAAAAAACTTGAGTTTTCATAGCAAAAAGTGCATATTACTGATAAATTGATCATAGAGTAATTTTTGCTGTACCACGCTTTCTTATATAAAAACCATAAAAAGATGTTAGCAGAATTATTTTTATACCAAATCCAAGCAACTTTTAGTACTGGAAAATGTCTTCGTGTCAAAAAGCCGTACAGGAAGCTAGACGCAGTTCTTTCATATTCTATCCGAATAGCAATTCAAACCAGCACAAAAAATTGATGTATATCTGATTTGCAGAGGCTCTATACAAAACCAGTCTTGGAATCTTAGAGAATCTAGGCTTTTTGGCAATGCCATTGTGTTCACCATATGTCACAGCTTTTATCTGACTCTATCATGCAAAATACTAGCTGCTTCAATCTAAGATAAAAGTTGGCTTTCTGGTCAATCTATTAGAACATTGTGAATGTCAATTGACAAGATCGACGTAAGGCTAGAAGTTTTAAGATATGTCGAACATAATAGAGTTGCTGAAAAGTCTTAATTCTCTAAGGTTCTGAGGTCGATTTTTCAGAAGGTGTCTTGAAACCTGATGAACATTTTTTTTTGCTAGTTTAAATTGATATTCGGATAGTACATGAAAAAGTGCGTCGAGTTGTATATATGATACCCTTGTTCAAATATTTTATATTTTAGAAAATAAACCTAATGTTTAGGTATATTTTCTACATAAAAAACGAGTTATGCGAGGAAAAACTACTGAATGATCAATTTATTAGTGGTATGTATTATTCTCTATTAAAACCTGATCGTTTTAGACTTTAAATACGATATTCGCGATCACTATGAAAAATCACGTCTAGTATATATAGTTTTGCAGCGATTTTAAAAAAGTTTTTTAAAACTCCAAGGAAATACTCCAGGAATCTATAAGGTCATATTGAAATAGCGTGAAAATAAGTGATGGAAAAAACTCCTAACAACCTTACAATACTTCTCCAATTGGAAAAAATCGAAAAAAGCATGAACAAAAAGAATGTTCTTATCGAAACATGCTCTTTGTTGAAAAAATATTCAAGAATTTTGTACTAAACAATGAATAGAAGTGACAAGGTAATATGAGGTATAGATTCTGGACATTTTATTTTCTCGAAAAGACCAACATATTCGAATTCTTTCATCAGCGCAATTAGAAAATACGTTTTTTGATACTAAATTATGATGCATAAATATCTGTACAAATATCAAGCTCTGTTGTGTTCGAACGGAAAATGCTGGAAGCTTAACTTTTTCACTTATAGATAGAGCAAAGTATATATTTTGAAATGCATATTCAGAATAGCATTTAGGACGTAGTTTAAGACACAAATTTTAATGTTTTTAAAACTACTAAAAATGGCTTGTTACAAGAGTCCTACGGGATAAATTTTTTCGAGTCTCGAATTCCGTTTACTGAGAAAGATATCATTTTATCAAAAAAGAATATCTCTGTTTATACCATCAATAGAAAAAATGTATTCATATGGATTATTAAAAAACACATTAGGTACTTTCTGGTATGTTATGACATTTTAAGCTATTCAAACACTTGAAGAAAATAATGCACCTGTTATATCTCCGCTAGAATTCAAGCATTTTGGCTGCAATTCTCTTTAACACATTCGACCCGACGTCGCCCACCGGTGGGCGACGCTATAATTTAACGAAAAATCGTATAGAAAAGCACTTTCTTTTGCTTTTTTTTAAGCAGGAGATTAGACGTAAGCTGTCATATCTTCTGTCTTCAGTACTTTGTTTGAATTCTTTATTCGATAGCATAATGCTTATCATTAAAACACTCGAGACAAAAAAATTTATCACAGTCAGAACAGAATGTTTTGACTTTCTTTGCTGCTGCATTGCTCGCTTGTCTTGACTGTTCTGCCCTTTCCTTCGCATAGCAGCCAGTACACCGTCTACCAACATTGCGCGTAGATCCTTCCTTTTCTTCGAGCTTGTGATCAGCGAATTTGCGTTTCGAATACCTTGCTGGTTGTTGCCTGGAGCCATGTTTCAGCTTCTCGATCGGCGTGCCAAGCAGTAAAGATTGGACAAGATTTTCACGGAATTGCAAGATGGTCACTTTGCTTTCGATGTAGTTCTCCTTGTATATCAAATAGCTATTTACTAGTGCCGTCCCAAAAACTAATTCAAATGCTACCTTTCGGTACCATTTTACTGATTTCCTGAGAGACGTGTAATATGTTGATAACTGGTCAGATAAATCAGTGCCTTGTCTTCCTTTATTATAATCTAATACGACTTGGGGCTTCATGATCGACTCATTTTGAAAATTTAATTTTCCACTATCTACTACAGTTGCTGAATGTGACGGTCTTGTAGATATCATCAAGACATCGTTCTTGTCTCGCCACCTAATTAATTTAATTCCATCTTTGTTCTGAAGTCCACAAACTTCTCCACGACTAAGATTTTCTTCAAGAACTCTACCTCCTGATCCAACACGATTCGTTCGTAATGTTTCAATGAGATATGTATCATGTTCCAACAAACATTCCGCCAGGGAAATACTGGTAAAGAAATTATCAGCTACGACGGTTCGATAACATCCATCAAGACCATCTAATAGTTTCATTACTACTGTTTGAGCATGTCCGACACCTGCCGTTGAATCTTGCTCACCGGTATAAATTACATAATTCCAAACATAACCATTGGTCGCTGCTAATTTGTACATCTTTACACCGTACTTGTGTGCTTTTCCAGGTATGTATTGTTTGAATAAAAGTCGGCCACGCCATGGTATCATACTTTCATCTATACTGATAATTGAGCCAGGCATATATACTGATGAAAATCTTTCTTTTAGTAAATCTAAGAGTGGCTTCAACTTGAACAGTCTATCTTGGTTCGAATTCTTGTCATTGTTATTCGAAAAATGCCAAAATTTTAGGAGTGATTCAAATCTTTCTCTTGACATGGTATTTTGAATGATCTTTGATCCATATAATGGACTAGAGCTCCAATAATACTTCAGCTTCGGCATTTGTACTAATCCCATTTCAATAATTATTCCAAAGAATTTGAACATCTCTGTATTAGTGGTTGGTTTCCATCGTTGAAACATTGATCGTCTACTGATCACATGACTTTGCAAGTATTGCTGTGCGTATCGATTAGTTTCACGAACCATAAGGTCAATAATTTCGTCCGTAATGAAATGTCGATAGCAGTCGATAGGATTAATTGTGTTATCTTCTGAAGTAGAAGTTACATCCCCGATAAGCCCATGATCTTCCAAGAATTCTGCATCAGATTCTGGTTCTATTTCATTCCAGGCATATAAATTCATATTATCGTTATTGTCTTCGTCAGTAATTTCTTCGTCAGAATTGTCAAAATCAAGGTGTGTTGTATCAAACTCATCATTCAGTGAACTCACTTCACTGAATGAACTAGCACTACTTTCTGTATCGATTTCTTCGAACGACATGTGAAGTGCTCCAAAAATTCGGTTGTATTTATATGCAAAACGATATAGATAAGAGAATAAGGGAGAAAATACTGGAAATTTCTTTCTTTTTCTCACACATGCTTCGTACAATATACAAAAGAACGAAAAACTAACTTAAGCCATTAGTCACTTGGTCAGTAAAAAATGACTCATTGTTTAGTAGTATAAACAAGAGAACGACAAATAACCAGTAGAATATAGCCAAAAGGTCATTAAGTGCATTTATTAGAAGATAATTGTTCACGAAAATGAACAATCTGAAAAAAATTTTACAAAAACTGAGTCGGGTCGAATGTGTTAACGCAATCAGTTTATCAATAAAATCATAAAACATTTTTAATGGATGAGAAGTTTTTAAATTGAAAGACATTAAATAAATCTCTTATATAAGTTATTAGTAATTAGAATTCCAAATGCATTATTCATTGACGAGTATCAACTAAACGCCTTTGTAAATTTATCAACATTACGAGTACCAAGAACCGGTATTAAATTGTGTTAATTAAAGATTCCACAAAGATTCGAACTTTCAATTATTATGCAAATAATATTTTTTTCTATTTTCGAATAAAAGTTTTTTAGTTTTTTGACATATAATTTGACTTTGAGCTGATTCGATAAGTTGAATCCACGCACAAATGATCAATTTAAATCAAGCAGATTTTATGTTCAGACGTATTGAGATACGCATGCGAAAGGTCGACATCCACTACATGCGCCATACTCTTTGTGCATTGCCACGACGACGCCTTCTGTCAATCGACTGCATAGCAGCGCCCTCTTCTTAGCTTTTAGAAAAATAATCTAGCTGGGATTTTCAAGGTAAGTTACTGATAATGTGTATTCGGCATCTCTATAGTTTTCCTCTCGATTTGATTTTTTTCCAAAAAATGTAATTCGGTGAGTAGTGTCTGTACGAAGTGATCCCAAGTTCTTTAGCTAGCGTGTTTGATTCACTTGATGCGACCGCATCTGTCCTCCGATATTTTTCGCTATGAGCAATTGTAAGTTGACACAGATGGTGAAAGCAAACGCGGCATCTTCTTGTTCTCTGTCCACAGTTGTACATTATGATGACACCCACAATAAACAAACCGTAATGTTATATTACTATCAATGCAATAATGAAAAGTATAATAGTTGAGTATTCGGATGAATGTTCAAAAAAAAGAAGAGACTATTATGAAAAAGAAAAACCAGTCGCCACGACGAGTTCCAACTTGCTGATCATTTTGGTAAAAGGTTTGAAATATGACCAAAAAAGGATGATGTTAAGGGCAGAATACTGAAAACGTTACGCAGTTGGAGTAATTTCAAAATAATGTATTCTTGTATTCTGTTTGAGCTTGCGCATGGAACGCGTCGTTAATATTTTTTGCGTTCTGCTCGTTCTCTGTGTGTTGCCTGGCTCACTTGTGCCAGCAGTTGTTCGACTGATTTCTTCGGACTCATTGACGATTCTTAGTGGTGCAGTTGGATATGTTAAAATTTTACTCGTTCATACATCAATTAAAGAGAAGAGAATATTTTTCTTTCTTTCTTTTGACAATTTCCATGGTTTTCAGCTTTCATGTGCAGTGAGCAGAATTTCTCTCGTTTGCACGTTTGACTCACACTTGTTAACTTTCTGTTTACATTTATTAAATTACACGTATTATTGCTTACAATTCGATGAAATTGTTTTGAAGAAAATAAACGATGGAAGATAGTTTCGAACAACTTGTTGCTGCACTTGCCATCTCACCATTATCGACCACTGTAATGAATAAAATTGCATTCATTCTCAAAGAACAAATCTGTCAATCTATATCATCGTTTGTTGTTAATTCATTACAATCTTTGGTCACACTCGAACATTGGTCATGGCAAGTATTGAGTCAAGATTACCGACGGTGGATCGACGAACAGAGTTGTAACCAACTATTTGATGCTCTTCATTCATGGAATATTAAATTGATTTCAACTAATGATGAAATTCAGTCTGATACGAAAGCGACATTATTGATTCCATCAAAGAATGAATGGATTGATGGTGTACTCGATCAAATCAGTACCGGTGATGATACATTTGTAACAGTGTCCAGTCTTTGGTTCGATATTCTCGCCTACTTTGTTTTTGAACAGTCGGATGTTGTATGTTCACCAAATATTATTCATATTAGTAATCGATTGAGTCGTGATTTCGTGATGACTGATCAATATAAATCTTACTTGCAAAAACTATGTGAATCAAATATTTCAAATTTAGTATTTACCAAGAAACAGATGTTCTATCTTAAAACTTGTTCTTTCTCACTAAATGTTTATTTTTTATCTAAATCCCAGAATTTTTCATTTACCAGTCAAGATATAATCAAATTTCTCCGTGATGATTATTCACAAATGATTCTTATACAAAGTAATACTCTTAATTCATGGAATACAGAATTACTTTCTTGTGTCGCGCATTTGACCGGTCTCATTTCTTCAACTTGTTGGTGGGGTGGTCAAAAGGCCGAACATATTGAAATGCTTATTCCATCTGAAGACACAACCCATAGTCTTATTCTGGCATTCATTCGTATAGTGAGTCATCCACCATTTCATCGATATGTCGGGATTTCACGGTACACTGACGAAAATCTTCTCATCAATGCAAGTTTAATGTTGTTGTTGGCGGCGGTAGAGACACAAGATCTTGGTTGTTTCATAAGTTCAGAAACGAATTTACCTGCGACACTGTTAACAATAGCACAAGCTTCGTCCTACGATCGAACATTGCTCTATGCCTATGGATTTCTAGCCGCAATTCTCTCAAATGAACAAATGAAAGAACTCAAAATTGGTGATAACATATGTCAATTCTTCTTTGACATTCTTGAGCAAGCATGGAAACATCCGACAAAAAAATGGAAAAAAATCCCAATTCCACTATTATTGAAAGGTAAACTTTATTCTAGTATATTTCTATGTTATAGAAATCGACTATCGTATTGTCAGACTTTGATTAGAACATAGTTATACAACTAAAAAAGCTACCGATATACTAAAACATAAGATGAATGTTAAGACAGACTTATTTATTAGTTCGAGATGTTACGTTATATCAATTATTTTACGTAAGAGTTTCTCTCAGAGTGAACGCATAAGAAAACAATGCAAGGCTCTGTTTGTATATTGTTCTCATGCTCAAAAAGGAATACTCGATTCTGTCGATTGCTTGCTAATACGTTTCGAATAAATGAAATAGAACCTAGTGGAAATTAGAATTGAGAATAAACAATATTCTCTTGATTCGATTTTAAAAACAAATTAATAAATGAATGGAATATTTGATGTTAGATGTCATTTAGGTTTCTTGAGTTTGTCAACCAACGATACAATTCAAACGACAACAGCTCATCTTAAGAAAGCATTATTTTTTGTCGAGATGTGCGATAATTATCCAATGATATATGATATTCTCTGGTCTCTGTCATTTAATGCATCGATTCAAGAACAACTTCGATCAAATTCTTCATTCTTGGCCAAATTAGCTAAACTTGAAAACGAATCGAGTGATTCTAACATTCGTAGAGCTGTGAATGGCATTCTGTGGCTTTTAGATTCGAATCACGAAGATAATGTCGTATCAAAAAATGTCAATAATAAACGATTTGATGTTATGATTAGTTATTCACATAAAGATCAGCAAATCTGTAAGCAAGTGCATGACAAACTCGTTCAAGCTGGATATCGAATATGGATCGATTTCGATCAGATGCACGGCAATGTGATGGATGCAATGGCACAAGCTATCGAACAATCTCATGCTATTATTATTTGTATGAGTGAACATTATCAGAGAAGCAACTTTTGTCGAGCAGAAGCACAATATGCATTTCAACGAAAACTTAAAATGATACCAATTCTTTTGCAGAAACATTATAAACCGGATGGTTGGCTTTCATTTCTAATTAGTCAATTGCTCTATATTGATTTTACTAAACATGAATTTTCCAAAGCGATTGAAATATTATTCAAAGAACTCAAATTTGCATACTCGCATAATAACGCGACAATAGCATCTACGAAACCGAAAACAAATCATACAGACCAATCGATTCCCTTCAGTTCTCTGACGCAATTACCATCGACACGGACGATATTTCCTGAAAATATCCGAGATTGGACTAGTTCACACGTACATAGTTGGCTCTTAGAAAACAATCTTACACAAATGGCTCGTATTTTGACGGATGTTGATGGTTCGAGTTTAATCTATCTGAATGAATACATCATGAACGGTGAACCACAACAAATTCTGTTATTACTTCAACAAGATTCACATCAACATGCTAATGAAGTTTTGTCACTTGTTGAATTAGCTCGTTTCAGAAGTTTAATCGAGAAAAAAGGACTCACAACGTTGACATCTGTCAAACAATTTAAAAATATGAATCGTACCATCACGAATAGTGATCACTCAAAATGTTGTAACATTATGTAGACCTGTTCAGACAGTCACGAACCTTGGAAAACGTGTATAAATGCACAAAATTTCCATTTTTATGGAGTTGAAATGCGCGCCGAAAAAAATCTTTCCATACGTCTTGCAAAACGTTAATAATTCAACGTGAGCATGACAACATTCACTATTCCCACTATTCGTATTCGTTGACATGCATAGTTTATTTACTTTATCACCGTTTCTATGGCCACTTTATACTTCAGGCGTGAGAACGCTTAGAAACTCGATCTTTACCGCGTTTTCACAAACCGATTTCGTGTACCATCTTCACAAGAAAATTTTTCAACCGTGTCTGCCCACGAAAAAATACATTTTGTATAGTTCTTTTCAACTGATTTTAACCTGCAAAATTATATGTAAACTTGTTTTCCTTTTTACGCTATGAAAGTGACGGATTTTCACGTTTCGACAGACAAAAAAAAAACGTTTGCCACTCCCCTCATATTTTTCGACGTTTCTTTAACTAAATCTGGCTTCTCTTCAAATTTTTTAGTAATTATTTCTATTAGCATTTCCGCATAAGATTGTGAGCGTTTTTACAGCGAGAAAATAAATGATTTCTGTGATTTAACTGAGGGAAAACCTTTCGTCACTCCGATACCCTTTTTTTGGCGCTAATCTTTAACAGAATCAAGACTCTTTTGAGATTTTTTAGCACTTATTTATATCTGCATACCAGAATAAAATTGTCAGCATTTTCACAGTGATAAGATAAACGATGTCTGCGTTTCAACTGAGAACCTCTTAACGCTTCACCCTCAATTGGCAATCAAAGTCATACTTTTTTAAGGAACCGGTCTACACTATTGAAAGCAGAACGTTTTTATTACTTGTCATTTTCATTCGAATATATAAAACTCTTATGATGAAAACAGGGTGTGGGTGTGGGTGTATGGTGCAGGTTGATAATGAATATACGCACACCCACACCCACACCCACTCACACCCACACCCCACACCCATACCCGCCCACACCCCACCCTCGCATTTTGAACAGAAATTTTTTCTTTCACTGGTTTTTACTGGCATTATTATTTATTTGTCTCCTTGCTATTCTCTTGTTGTTGATTTCATTGTTTTCTATTTCGTTTTTCTTAATTTCCTATTATTTTTGTTCTTATTCTTCTAATATCTGATTTAACTAACAAATAAGTCTGTCGTCACGTCTATGGGATGTAGAGAGCGGAGCCCTAAAAACTTCGACTCAAAACTTACACCTACGATTTTCTTCGAAAATATATGTAAACTCCACAAAATCTATGATTCTAATGAATATTCTAATAGTAATCTCATTGGAATTGATATTTAAACAACCAACGGGAATTGAAGATTTTGCTCAATATGTCAGTCATTGAGCTTTACATAAACAAGAACGTCCCCAATATTTATCATCAAATGAATATTTTAGTAATTTGTTTAAGCTAAAAAAAGAAAAAGAAATTTTTTTTCGATTGTATTTGATTTGATTCTTGTTGATAACGAATTTCATTTGAAGATAATTTCTACATATTTTGGTTATTTACGTCAATAGAATGAAGATGAACTAATTGCTAGGATTTTAACGGATGCATGAAAATTGAGGATGTGGGTATCGGTGGGTAGTTATGAAAGGCTAGTATTTATTTGAGCAACAATTTTTAAGCAATAAAAAACCATTATTCGAGCAATTTTATATTACTAAATGTACAATAATTAATTCATTAAATAGCAGTAGTAATTTCATATTTTAGGAATAGAAAAAAGAAAAACTACATTCTTGTTAGTTACAATGAAAATAAGAAAAAGGAAAATGAAAACATAGTATATTATTGTGTCAATAAAGCTTTTTTTACTTTAGATGATCTGCATCTTTTTCTTTTTGTACAGATTTTCACATTTTTTATCTCTAGTAGAAGGTTACAATATTTTAACCTGATGGATATACTAATGATGTGCTTGCAAATATAATTTTAAGAAAAGATTGACATTTTTCTTTCCTCACATATATATCGGATGAACTCTTCCATTTTTTCGTGCTGTTCTATGGATTTTCCTTTCGTTGTTTATCATCTATGAGATTTTTCATCTTATAGACTTCCTAGCATTTGTCATCGCCCTATATATAGCGTTACGTTTCTTATATGGATACAGATATAGGAGATATACATAAAGTGATACATATATACGTATGGTAGGATTGAGATCTCATACCCTTTTCATATAAAATTTACCTTTAATTTAAATGAATTATTGCTCATTTAAATATAAGTTGTTATGAAATGCACATCCACATCCTTTTATCTATATTATTGTTCCGTATTCAATTACTGATTAAAACACTTTTTTTTCTCGTTAGATTTTCCTAGATTACAACTTGAAAAAGAGCTATAGTTGTTAAGCTTCCGTGTTCGTACTTTGGTTTTTATTTGTTTTCATTCTTGTCTTGAGGTTTTCTTTCCTATTTCTCTACTGACTTGCATTATAACTGTCATAATATCTGCTTGTTTGTAAGATGAGTGTTTTTGAACTTAGCCGCACAGCTGGAGAACATTGGGTCTTGATCTAGACAGCAGATCATGTCCAAAAAACAAATGTGCTTGCCAGAATTAATTAAAACGTTTCCTATTTTTCGATATGACTGATTGTGAAAAATATCTTGATTATTTCTCACACATGCGTCATATCACAGTATAATTAAACAGAAACAGCGATGATGGCTTTTAGAAATCACTCAAACTTCGAGAGATGCTCAACAAGTGGTCTTAATCAATAGCAAACATAGCTCGTTTGTAGTTGATGTACAAAAATATGATAAAAGTAATTATCCATTACATGCTTTATAATAGAGTAACTAGTAATTTTTGCTTTAAAAATATGCTATAATAGACTATTAGTAATTTCCTTATTTAATCTGTATTTATACTTTTCAACAGGCTTATTCTAGTTCTATAGAATTATTATTCATAAAGGAAAAAAAATGAAAGATAGCTTTTGCTTTTTTTTCTATTATAAAGGATTTCTTAGCATAACTTCATTAGCGAGCATTATAAGTAATCTGAGTGAATATGTTTTGATATTGAAAAAGAAAATAAGCTTATTTTAATAAGTAATTTTATCCAAAAACAAAAAGGAGAAAAACATCATCACATATCCAATGAACATTTGAAAATTATGAGTTGCGCTCGTGTGTTCGACCTTCATATTCATCATCAAATGGTATTGTAATATTTTCTTTTGAAATATTGATATTTTTCATTGTTACATGTTTTCTAATGAAGAAAAATTGTTTTTTTTCCCTTAGCAAAATTTAAAAATATTTTCTTCGCATTCTGTTAGAAAAAAAGATATTTTTCCATTGTAAAAAAACTTCAACACTCTCCTTCCTTCACAATACGGATTGCTTCTTCAATCACTAGTTTCAATCCATTATCAATTTCATTGCCTTCAAGCGGAAGCTGTAATCTTATTATATAAAGAAATCTATATGCCGATAAGGTTCGTATTATTTTTCTCAAATTCTTTCACTTTGAGCGATGATTCTAGTAAATAAAAAATTGATCAAAATTTCTCTACTACATGTTTTTTATGACTTGATGACAGATGTTTTTTTTCTAAAGGAGCATCTTGTGATGGTGAAATGAATATCCTAAGTTTAAATAGTAGAGCAGCATCGTTTGCTTGTTATACAGCAAAAAACAATGAGATTCACTACTAAATACAGTCCAAAGCAAATAAAACTAGAAGTTAATTATACAGTTGAAGACAATTGAAATTATACCCTTTGACTTTTTTTATCTTTTATTACTATACGCTTTTTATCTATTAACCTACTATATATAGGAAGAAAACCCAGAACGCGCTGCATCTTTTGGTATATTTACATGGAACATCAAATGCAGTTTAAAGTATAAAAAGTGTATTGGAAGAAAAAGTGACATTTCTTTTTTTCCAAAAGATGCGCCGTGAAAAGCTCTACAAAAGCTGTATGATTAAATTTCTTTTTACTTGTTCTGTTGGTTTTTCTTACACTCAAAATGAACAGCTTACATTTCAGTGTCACTTCCGATCATACTGGAAATGTTGAAAGACTTTTCTGTTCTGCATACATCTCGACTTGGAAAAATGATGAAATATTGAATTTTCTTTTAAAAGATGTGCCGTTGAAAGTTCTGCAAAATTTGTATAGACCAAATCCGATAAGCGAATCAGAAAAGTCCTTGAAGTATTTTCAGAAATGATGGGTAGTGACACCACCATGTAAGTTATTCATTTTGAGTATAAGAAAAACCATCAGAATAGGTAAAAAGAAATTTGATCATCCAGCTTTTGTAGAGCTTTTCACAGCGCATCTTTTGGAAAAAAAGAAATGTCACTTTTTCTTCCAATACACTTTTTATACTTTAAACTGCATTTGATGTTCAATTTCAATATACCAAAAGATGCAGCGCATTCTAGGCTAAAGGGTATAATTTCAATTGTCCTCGACTGTATAGATCACAGCACAATCATCGGAGAACTGTTTTTAGCATAAAAATCATCTTAGCATAGAAATAGATAGAGATATGAATTAAATGGCAACAAATTTCTAACGAATAGTTTTCAATTTTTTTTTTGATTAGTTAAAATGATCTATTATTTCGACGACTTTATATTTCACAAAACAAATAAACTTGATATAGAAAATCAAATTTATCGCATCATCATTACACTTTCTTGTATTTTTATTGTTTTATAAATTTCACATACAATTTTCTTCTGATTAATCTTATGACGTACGCATTATTATATATATACTAGTAAGAACCCGTGCATACACTGTACGTCTGTTTCCTCCTTTAACGTATGACCTTAGCCGTTTAACTTTTCGTCCGATAATAGACATACAGACACCCGATATTATATATATAGATAGATAGCCCTACGGCCTCATACTCTTATATCGCACATATTTCTATAGTCCGGGCAGCCCTATGTTTGCAATCGATTAACAGATCTTAATGATTAGTTTCCTTCTTTAAAAAAAAATGATCATTTCCAAATCATGTAGATTAACAGTGATTTTATGATGGGTTGTTCATCGTCTAAAAATGTGACACCTTATGTTCTATCTAAACATTTATCATCAAATTATGAAGAATTTATGTCGATGACGAAAACTCTTCTACAGACGACACGTTTTCTTGAAAGTTGTCTTATTATTTGGCTTTATGATGAAACTTCAAATAAATTTGAAAACGAAATAAAACACTTACAAAAACTCGTTTACGGATTAAAAACATTTAATAATGTCGATGCATGCATTACTTTTATCAATAATATTCAAGATGAAAAGGTATTTCTTATTATATCTGGTGCATATCGAACACTCGAATGTTTTCATCATTTACCACAACTCGAAAAACTATATATATTCGATTCTTTTGAGAAAATAAATGATACGAGACATCAAACTTTAAAATATAATATTATTCAAAATATTAATAGTCTTTATAAACAACTTCAAGAAGATATTCAACTATGTGAAATAGATTTTATACCTATTAATGTTGTATCAGCATTAACACAAGATATTTCATTCTCGTCAAAATTAACAAAAGAACAAGCATCATTTCTTTTCGGACAAATGATTAAAGAGATTGCTTCTCGTCTTAAATTTGAAAGTTCTTCTAGAGATGTTTTGATCGATTTTTGTCGAATGCATTATATGAATAATGATGAAGAATTGTCTATGATCAATGAATTTGCAAAAAATTATCGTCCAAATAAAGCTCTATGGTGGTTAACAAATCGATGTTTCATTTCAAAAATATTAAATCGTGTACAACGTACATGTGAGATTGATATTATTTATAAATTTGGTTTTCTTATTAAACAAGCTAATATACAACTCAATCGATTGTACGAAGAAAATGCATCACTAATGAAAACAATATCTGTTGTCTATCGCGGTAAAACCATGTCAAATGTTGAATTTAATACTACAATAAAGAATAATAATGATGGTTTTCTTTCATTTAATAATTTTCTTATCACTACTAGTAACAAAAAAGTTGCTATTGATTTTATTGATCGTCGACTTGCAATACATCCTGATAAAATAGGTATAATTTTCGAAATAAATATCGATCAAACATTATTTAATGAAAAACATCCGTTTGCTTTGCTTAAAGATACAGATATGAATAAAGATGAAATTTGTTTTTATATGAATACTGTCTTTCGTATTGAATCTATTGAGCAAATTACCTATGGTGTAATGGTTATATGGTTAGTTAAATTAAAACTAGTTAATGATAATGATCAACAACTACTTCATATTCTAGCACCTACTCGAAATCCTGAATTACATACTAATCAAGGCTATTTTTTGGGTAAATTGCTGATAGACATGGAAGAATATAGACGTGCTGAACAAGTTCTTTATGGATTAATGGAAGATCCTAATTTTCGTAGTCAACCTCGACGTCTTGTACGTTTGCATAATGGTCTCGCTGATATTTATACTTGCAAAAATGAATATATCAAGGCTTTAAATCATTATCGACAAGCACTTCAAATAAGTTTGACTTATCTACCATCCGATCATCCAGATCTTGCATCTATATATAAAGCAATCGGTGACAATCATTTGAATCAAAAAGACAATATTCATGCTTTAGAAAATTATGAGAAAGCAATTGAATTGCTGGAAAAAGATACACCACAAACTAATTTTGCGATCGTCGCTGATCTGCAAATTTGCGTTAACAGGACAAAGCAATTGATTGAAAGTAATGAGTAACTTTGCTATTTTTATCAATGTTATTGAGTGATTAATTAGGGTGTGGATGTGAGTATGGCTGTGAATAGCTTAAGGGTCTTCCCCTCTAAAATGAAATTTCTTTTTCAAGCATCCAATCATCATGAAATTTCCATTGGAGGTGTATCTAGAGCCCGACGTACATGCATCCCAAATTTCTCCGCCATTTTGAATGCTAGAAAATTCGGACTGGTTCTAAAATGTAGCGCCACATCTTGGTTATATTCTAGAACTAGCCCGAATTTATTAACGTTTAAAATGGTGGAGAAATTTGGGACGTACGGAAACGTAAAAATCAAAAATCCTATTTTGAGAAAAAATCTTATTTTCTCCTATGGGAGATTCAGAAAAACCTGTGCAATATCCTTGAATCTCATCATACAATCAATAAACTACAGCGCATCCGAAAGTAGACACTTAGCTCTATCTAACGAGCTATAAACCACAAAATCGACATTTTTTGGAGGGCCCCTTAAGTTTGCATCTACATCTATTTTACACACATTCACACTCTCTCATGTCATCTTTATTTAATATGATCAAGTAATAAACTATTATCGTATGATGTATGTAATATTAAAAAAAAATCTCGTTTATTTTATTATCGAGAGGACGTAAATATTTTTATAAAGATTCCGTAGATTGCTTTTCTTGTTCGGTGACTATTATAAATATTAGGATCTATTATTTCTTTTTGGTATTTTCGATACAAAATAGAAATTCTATTCAAGATTCAATCCTCATTTTATCCGGTTTATATTAAAATAATAGTTCCGAACAATCTGAAAAGATTTCAAAAATGGTTTTAACTATTCTCGAATTGTGAAGAAATAGAAATACTATACAATAGTATAAGATACATATATTAAAATCGATGGAAATAAATATAGAGTAAAATAATGCAATATAATCAGTGGAGGTTTTTCAGATTCACTATGAAGTTTTGAATTAAATAGTTACTTGTTTGTTTTGTGAGATTCACATCATTGTGTACAGCTGAGTAATATCGAAGTATATTGTCATGCATGAGTGCTCTTGTTCATTCGATTGATTATAGAAAATTCTGGTTAGGAAAGTAGATACCGTATTGTATATGGAGTAATACTGACATTCTAATAGGAATCAAATATAAGTCAAGAAACATCCAAAGAGAATTAGCGGCATTGTTTTCGTTTAGCAACTGTAAATTATAAACCACATCAGTGTTTCATGGCATTCATAGGACCATTATCATCATCATTACTAGTGGTTATAAATCTGAATTCGTAGAACTATAGGAAAATAATAGTGAATTATAGGTGCTTAGAATCCACTATTTCCTGGAACCATCATGGTTTTCAATATTTTCCGATTTCGATATCTTTTCATTTCAATATTAAAATTTCGACATTTTTACTTAGATAGTTTTTCTTTTCGACCTTGTTTAGCACATCGTTCATTCATAAACTATGAAATTTTTCATCGTTTGTGACACTATCACGTGTGAGTAAAACGCCTACATCCTCCATGAAAAAAACGTACGTTTATTCTGAGAATTTTGTTGACATCATCGATGCTAAATCACAACAGCCAAAATACACGTATATGGAACTGTTAATAATTCACAAGTCTCGTCTTTCATTGTAGTTTTAGATCACTTTTAGAGTCCTGCTACGATAGTTTTCTGATGCAGTTCGAATCCTTAGGGTGATGTGGATATTACACGAAAGCGTTCCAGTACTCACACCCACATCCTTTCTAGCTGCTTTCGTTCTCGAGATATTCAAAAAATATCGATGAGCATTATATTTTGACGTCGATAACAATTGTGCAATTTATAACGAATAGAAATAAATAATAAATATTACTATCAAACATGAAAAGAACCTGAAACAGACTAGATGAATTACAGTGATGTGTATAATTTATTTCTATTCGGTATAAATTGCATAAATAGAACACTTTTCTTTGTTCATCTGTGTTCTATATAAAATAATTTCAATCTTGTGATAATTTCATTTTCTTCAAACCGAACCGATCTCATCACTGTTTTCTACAACAAATAAATGTAATCACTCCCTCATATATTGCTATTATGACAATATTCAAGAAATATGTTGATCTTGATTAATCTTCTTCGTGCAGCAGTTGATGTTACTAAATACAGTTGATTATATGGATTGAGACCGAAATCAATGATTTGCACGACCTCTTTTTCCATATAGTCTGATTCTTTGCAAAAAAATCTTACACGAGAGCCCATATAAAATAACGAAACTAAATAAATAGTCTTATCGCACAAATGCGAAGACATGCATACATTGCCTAATATGACAAAAAATTGCGCTTCTATCAACAAGGACAATTTGTGAAGAGATAGACTTGAAGTGAAGCAGCATTCAATGACCATGCAAATAAATCAACCCGAAGTGGTCGCACAAGTGAGAGCGGCCTTTGTTGAATATGAGCGAGCCTTGGTTGACAACGACATCAACCTCATGAACACGTTATTTTGGAGTGCACCAGAAACAGTTCGCTATGGCATTGCCGATATTCAGTACGGTGGAGGGGCAATCTACAAGTGGCGTGCCAAAGCTCAGCCGGTGTCACCCCAAAGACGACTCTATCATACGGTTATCACGACATTCGGTTCTGAATTTGCGACGATTAGCACTGAGTTCACCAATGAGCTCGACTCGACGATACATGGCCGCCAAATGCAGACGTGGGCTAGACTTGGATCTGTTTCGGATGTGGGCTGTGGCTGGAAAATCGTTGCCGCTCACGTTAGTCTGGCCTAATCAATTAATATACCATGATGATAACACTTGATAACAGGCAAAGAACTGTCATGCAGTCGAGCAGCTTTCTTACCAAAGAAAACGAGAAAGATTGTGTGAGAATAAGATTAAAATTTGTAATCAAATTTTACTTTCAGTCTATACAAATAGAAACTGAAATTTTATGGTTTTTTTCATAAAAGCGAAAACAATGCTTAATATTTAAAAAAAAACCAATGGAATGCTTTGTTTTTCACCGGTTCCTACATTTTCTAACTTCTCAATCGAACCGAGCTTGTATTCTTCTCTACTGGTTATCAAATCTTTCAATTGTATTTCTCGCTGCTTCCTTTGTTGATATACTACAAAGACAAAGCCATTTCGAGTTGAACTCATGTACAAATCTATCTGTGAGTCGTTTGACAACATCATGACAGCCAATTTCTCGAAATGCTTCAATAAGACCATTGAAATCTATAGTATTGATTTTCCCTTGATCATATATAAAGATTCAAATAGACTTAGTGTACTATCAATCGATAAATTATCAGAAGATCTCCCTGGTTTAATATCATACAATAAAATCTGAAGACGACGGCGATCGCTATCTGATAAGTTATTCTGTAATTTGGTCAGTAACGCATGAAAAATTCCTTTCTCACTCATGAGAATTGTTTCTCGATATGTATAGGAATGAAGTATGTATATGCAGCAAACAATTATAATTTTTGTATAGCAACAACACGATGTTTTATTTTTGTGTAGATTAAAGAAAATGTTTTCTTTTCATACGAGTTGCTTCTTATCTAGAAAGCAACTAAGAACAGTACGTCTAAAAAAGAATGTATCATATTTCGGGTGTGGGCGTGGAGTAGGTGTGGATCTAAGCTATCATCCATATCCACACCCTAATAGATTTGAAATTGCAACAGATACCGTCAGAATTATTCTGACTCCTATCTCGTTGGACATGGTTGAGGGATAACGATTAAAATTACGCTTTACATAATGAGGTACAATCAGAATATAGCAAATATTTTTATTTCATACTCATGTAAGACTTATATCTATTTTTGCGTGTTGTATCTTTATTCTGTGTCAGGTCAAGATCAAGATAGAGCTTGGTACCGTTTCGCCCATGTCTAATTATAATAACTAATATTTTTATTCGCGAATAAAATCAACTTTTGATTTCGCTATGTATATACTAATATATATATAAGGAATCACAATGTATAAAAACTACATTTCACGTCGTGTATATTGCTTCTCTTTTCTTTCGATGGTCACTGAAATTATCAAATAGATATTTGAGTGCGGTCAATATTGAATTCCATGACATCTATGCTAGAGAATCTTGAAACATTCTCTATGAAAGATAAAGAGTGAAAGAAATCTTTCAGTTATGATGTATGTTTATTTATTATAGAATAATCGCAACAGTCTTATGAAAGCAAGTTCAAATGTTCATTCGACGATTAATTCATGTTCGATAAAATTATTACCAACATTTAATTGCCTTTTGAAATTCTTTCTTGTACAACGCTGAAGGCAAAACAAACACGAAGAATATGAGAACGGCTGGAATAAATGAAATGAAATATCCAGCGACAAAGATCCATGGATTTCGAGATGATCGTATACAATCGGATATTAATGAAATGATAATACGTGGTAATGATAGAATGATGAGAATAATAAATACTACAGCGAGTAACTCTGACTATTATGAAGAGAGCCGAGAAGATATTTATCAGAAAAGGAGCAAGAAAATGAAAGAATGTAATGAATGAATAATAATTTTTTAAGAATTGTGAATGATGAATCACACACAATATTTGCTGTTCTTCTTTATCATCAAACAAATAACGTTTAATAGGCTCATGAATGAGTGTACCAACAATCAATACTAGTAAAATAAATATCATTCGTTTAGCTATTCGTTTGCTATTTGTCTTATGAAAACTAGTTCCTTTATAGACTGCAACTGCTCGTTCAATCGAAACACATCCATTAAACCAATTACTGGTGTACAAAAGAGCTTTGAGTAAAGGTTCCATTAAAACACACGCCCAGTGAAGAATAAAATCACTCATGATGAGATTCATTTGAGATAGAACAAGAAACCAGAATTTTATTGTAAATAAGATTACTGTAAAAAATGAAATAATGGCAGATGCAAAGAGATATAATCCATAGCCAACTAGTTATGAATTTTTTCTACGAAAGATTAAATAGGAGAAAATCCCATTCACAAGACCTAATGGAAACATAAACATTGTAATCAATGCACTTGCTTTGACTGATAATGGCTGTTCTGAAAAGTTGATATCTTTTTGAATTTCATATCTTAGAATATCATCCAATGTCAAACCAGTACCTTTTGCATAGAATTGACATTGCAGACACAAGTTTTAGTAGAAGGACATGTACGTTGATCATGAAAACATAATGCAGCATTTAAACAATAATCTTTGTATGAACATTCAAATGTTGAACTATGATTGAATTTGAAACAATTGGTATGATGTTCACGTGTACACAAACACATGTAATATTCATCAAAGAAACACCAAAGATCCATACGATTTCGACATGATAAATGATAATATTTAATTCATTGAATATATGCCATTGTCATGACAGTAGAAGTAAATAGTTCATTTATTGGTGCACATTGTCGATTTGAACTAATCAATGTAGAAATGAAATGTCTTGGATATTGTTGAAGAACGATCAAAAAATAATTATGATTAATTTTGGCGAAAACAATATGAAATGCTTCTAAGATATGGAATGTTACACTATGTTGTTTATGTTTTAACTTTTGAAACATAACCATATGTTTTGGATACGAATCATTTGATATTATGCCGATATAAATTAATATATGTGAAGGATTTGCCATTTTCTCGAAAGAAATATCAAGTCTTATTTTTCTATATTCATATTTCGTTCCATAGAATTCATTAGGACATATACAACTAAACTTTTTCTTTGTTAAACGACCATTGTTCTGACATGTATTTGATAGACAAGATGTTAGAAGACATCGTGGACCAAATTTGTTATTAGGACATACACATATTGATTGATTATTCATTGAACCTATACAAATTGAATCGGTCGAATAATCGGCACAATTAGTAGGTATATCACATAAAGTACCAGACCAATTATCATGACATTGACAAAAAAAAATTTCTGTATTGACATATTTCATACATCGATCATTATTTCTGCATTTGAGATTACAAGAATGATCAATTTCGACTTGTCGATATGGTATGTTTAATTGAGCCACTAAACGATTGATTGGTAGAAAAAGAAAAGGAATGGTTAAATACCAACTTGCATAATATTTCATATTAGTCTTGTCGAATACATCGATATGTAGACTATAGTTTTTCGAGATATCTTTAGGTCGAGTTGAATATAAAAGATAAGTATTGAATTTCATACTACAACCCCAACTGGAAAGAAAAACAAATTTTTGATAAGAATTTATTTCATAATTATCATCAATCAACTTAACGACAATCTCATAAATACTATATCGATCAATTGGTAATAATCGCAATGTGAGGCTAACTCGTTGATTTTGATATTGACACAATTTACCGTAATAACTTGGTGGACAAAAACATCTATAATTGTACTTCTTGCCACCAAGCCAAAGTCGAGCGTTCATTCCACGATTACAACGTAATGCTACTTTTGGATTATAGGAGCGGGTTTTAATGTTGTGTGTGATAATATCTTGTTCTATTGGCCCATTGTCAATTTGATCCACCGTAATGTTTGCTGATGGAGGATATATAGTCGAAGTTTTAAGTGAAAAATAGACAACAGGATTTATTCCTATTTCAAACAATTGACAGAGTATATCCTCAACTTTCGTACGATTGTTGGTCCATTCTTTATAGCATACTTTTCGATGAGGGTGTGGGTTCGTTTGAAGAGGAGATCCACACCCACACCCATGTCAACGGCAAGATTATAAATTGGAATAAATATTTAGTCGCCTTTGTTGTTCATTAATTCTAATTTAATCTTCTGTTGTACTTTAGGATATTTACTTACTAAATGAATAAACCAAGCTAGAGAAGTTGCACCTGTTTCAAAACCAGCAACCAGAAATAAGAACATTTCATGTAATATTTCATTTCTTGATAAATCTTTTAGTGATGAAAAACAAAACAGAATATAATACTACTTAGAGAAGAAGAGATATTAGATCATTATAATACTGAACTAGTGATGTTATAATTTTCTTACCAGTTTTTTCCTGTTCATTTTTCTTAGCTTCAATGTGTTCATCTTTTTGTAATGAAGCAACAAGTGAAGCAATTAAAGATGTTCTTTTTCGTTGTATTCTTGATTCTTTAGATTGATCAAATTCATTATCCATCATACGATTTAGATATCATTCAATCATTTTTTTCACTTGTCGATATCGACAACTTAATTTCATATAGATTATATTGAATATTCTCGGTGAATAAGTTACCATTTTAAGTATACTCGAATAGCTCCTTAAAGCTTGAGTTAATTCATTTTTACAACTATGATCGAATATATCTAAATCATAGTCAAACGCCATGTTTGATAATATCACAATGTATATGTTCACTTGAATATGTACGCCAATAAGTCAATAATTTATCGGTACAATTGACAATGACATCAAAATGTGGAATTATTTTACTACGACAAAATATTGGCAATAGGAGACAACATGCCTGAAAATAATTCATAATATATATGTTTAATATTCACTTCGGAGACAAATTAATCCATCAAATAAGAGAACACTAAATAACTATATGAATATTTCAACTTGATCATAAATATGACATTAGTAAAAATATGTTGAATATCACCAATTTGAGTATGGGTGAATGTGGGTCATGTTTTTAATTCATTCCACATCTACACCCTCCATTATTTGTGATGTACCCTTTTTTATATTATTATTAGATAAAATCAGACACTAAATTGTGAGAGATGATCTAAATCAACGACAAAATAGTTTCTATTCAATGTTCAAATGCAGACAGATTCTTTCGTCTATTATTGACACTTGTATAATGACTAAGCCATTTATATAATGCTGCAGAACACCTAACTGAAAGCTCCTTCAAAAGTAAACAAGCCGATAGTCAGCTTTTACATGAGATTAGATAGAGAAAAAGAACATGAGTATACATATATCAGTTTTTTTTAAATCTATACTTGAGCTTTGTCTTAATTTTTTTTTTACTGTACTTTACCTTTGGCATGATGACCATTATCGACCGAAGATATCAACAAGCACAGATATTCATTTTAGAGAATACAATATGCAACAAGTTTCTGTAACGAGAAATGCAATTTCTCTATTATCAAGTAGAGTTGAATTTCAATCTTTTTTTTTCTGTACGTATATGATCATTTCTTTTCTACAAAGTCAGATTTTGAAAATAACTATAGCAAGAAGTAATAGGAATTTTAAAAAGAAAACAAACCATTTATTTATGCAATAGAATCGTTAATTTAAAACTTTTTTCACGATTGGAGAAAATTTGATACTGGCAATGAAAACAGATATTTTTTAAATCAATATTCTAACGTAACTACGGTGATTTCTGATAATCTTTTTTTGGTAACTCCAAAGGACTGGAATTAGTTGTTTTCCCTTTTGATAAAGCTCAAATTATGCTTTTAAATGACTCTGCTCAACAAACATTGCATTGCATTGACGCTAATTCAAATATTTATACACAAATAGAAGAACAATTATTGCTAAAAGAATTACAATGTCAATATATCACGTGTAATAAAAACTTTACGAAATAAACTATCTTATCTGTTAAGTATAAATTATCAGGTTTTATCTGAGCTTCAGCGTCATCAGCATAAGAATATTAAGAAAAAAAAACGTATCTAATCAAATGAACAATTCAGGTTATTCTATTGAAATATTCTTTTTCGATAGCTTCACTGAGACACAGCATGAGAAAGAAAAATAAAAGTTGTTCGCATTTTTCATTCGATTTAGCCGTCAATAATTCCTATAGGTGACCTAAGATTAGTGAAGCAAAACAATGGATGACCTTTACATGTTTACGCCAATCGGATAGACTCCTCTATGTAGAAGCTTCCTATATAAAATAACTCCAATTGACTATTTTGATGCAAAAAATAAACGATGGACAAGATTAGTCAACTAGAAGACTTTTCTAATGAAATATTCTTGGAAATTTTTGAATATTTACATGCATTTGATATTTTTATGGCATTTTCTTCAATTAATGAACGTATTTCATTAATTTTATATTCAACTCGACTTCATGTTGTTGTATCCAAACTTTATTGTCGTCGTCAAATTGAAACTCTGTCTTCTCATCTCATTAACCATGCCAATCAAGTGATTTCAATCTCTCTTCCAGATCAACTTCGTGATTTATCATCTGTCATTTTATTTTTTTGTTCAATCGGCATAAATTTCTTAACCTTCGATCGTGTAAATTTTCTTCCATTTGTTCATCATCAAAACTTTACAGTATCATTGAACAACTAAGAAGTCTTACGCAATTAGTGTCATTTAAAATAGATCAACCATCTCACATATCATTTTCTGAAACAGACAAACGATATTTTAGTCAAACTATTTTGATGCACAAATTGTCCAAAATTCGCTCAATCAAATTTCTTTTTCGTTATGATCACTTCGATTTCTTGTCTAATACTATTTCTAATTCGGCATTAACTTCACTTAATATAATCTTCAATGGCTCATCTTCTACTTGTTCGATATATTATCTCCTGCCTGTCTTTCGTACCTATCGTGCATTGAAAAATATACGTGTTTGAATATCAAATGATGATAGCGCCAATACTTATCCTACAAAGTAAGTCATTGCCTATGATGTAACATTGATGAAAATAGAATATTTTATTTTAAAACAACACTACGTATATGTTCTTTGTTTTAGTGAATCAATGTTATCATCAACGGATGAAGATAATTTGCCCATATCATTGTCAATAAAATCATTTGATCTGAGTATTTATGCAGAATGTGACTTTCCTGAATTAAGTCTTATTCTACGTTGTATGCCTAATCTTCGCCGATTTATTATTACAGCCAGATCTCCACTATCAAATTCACCTATCTCAGCAACCTTATTTGACGGTTATCAATGGAAACGATTGTTGACGAGTCGCGTGCCTCACTTGGATACAATTGATTTTTACTTCTATACGAACAATTCAAGTCTGCATATTGATTCGATCGCTATTATTCATTCATTTAAATATTTTCTTACAAAATTTAATAATTTTCATGTGGCAATCACTCGATCACAATTTCATCCGAATAATCGACGTAAGATAAAATTTATTATTGATCTGCTGAATAGTGAGAATCTATGTGAATACTTTTCAGATGAATATGTTCGGTTACGAGCGTTCACATATTCGAAAAAACCACGAAATATATATTTCTTGGGAGAAAAGATGGTTCTTGGCTCATTAAATATGACATCAACAGTAACAACTGATGCTGAAAAGCATCTTTTTTATTCTCATTTAAAAGAATTGCATCTCTTCATACCGTTGAATATGGCAGCTATTGATATTCCATCATCTTCTCCACTATTTCAAAACCTCGATCATCTTATAATTGAGTTTGTGTCATTTAATACAACAACACAGAGAAATGAATTGGATTTAAGTAAGAAGAAAATATTTGCTTATCTTGTTATATCATGAACAATTTTCTAATGTATTTACGTTTTTCAGTTCATAAGATAGATCAAGAAGTACGCGCCAACAATATTATGCGTTTCATTGATTTGAGTCAAATAACAAAATTAGAATTTCGACCAATGAACGTTATAAATCAATTATATGTTATTAAACAAATCTTATTGTAAGTTTCAAATTGAGTCAGTAAGTGTCCCTAGTTAATCAAATTCTTACGCAACTATGACGATGTTCAATTACAATGTTCGAACAGATAATAAGACATGTTCTTCTTATCTCTAATCAGGGATGTGCCGCAAAGAAAAAAGTGGAAGGGGGGGAGGGGTGCAACGAGTTTTTTTGAGAAGGAAACACATGCATGCATATGGCATTTTTTTGAAAGTGAGGAGTGCATAACCATTTTTTTAATTTAACGATCATTTTTTTCAAAAAAAATGGGATTTTTGCTGGGAAAAACTGAAAATTTTCTAAAAGTGGGGGGTGCGCACCT
>CAJNOL010000648.1:32701-60645 GCA_905250125.1 Rotaria sordida | reverse complement strand
GTTCAAGCAACATATATTTCACAGCTTGCCGTCGTCTGCGTACATTGCTGATCCAGATATCCTCCACAAGCAAGTACAGTTTCCTTGACACCTTGATTGAAAAACGTGAGCGTATGTGTATTTCTTGCTGTCAGCATGCTGGCCGCAGCGGCGAACGTGCGAGAAACAGGATCGAACAGGTCTACCGAACTCAAGCTCTGAGATGAGGATGAGCTTCGTCCTCCAACGATCAGAACTCGTTTCGAATCGGGTAAATACACAGCTCTATGATCGGCTCGATCCGCATTCATATGTGCTTCAAGAAGACTGAATGTACTTGTCATTGGATCGAAAAGTTCACATGAAGCCGTTGTTTTAGAGTTAGTGTCATACCCACCGCAGAGTAAGACTTGATTGATGCTTGGTATATACGTTGATGTATGTCGCGTTCGGCTCCGAATCATCTTTGAAGAAAGTGAAACAAACGTGTTGCTGGCCTCATCGTAGCGATCTGCCAAGTTAGTGGTAGTACTGAACGAATCATTTTTCTGCCCACCCGTGATAAGGACACGATATGTAGTTTCAAACAATGATACAGCATGGTTCTGTCGTCCAATACTCATAGTACCATTAACTAAAACAATTGAAGATGACCTCTGATCGAACACTTGACCTTGTGCCGTAGCTTCTGAAGTACCAGTCTCAGTGCCACCTGTCAAGAGCACGCGTCCGTAGCCGGAGAAAAACGGCGCATCAGAAGAACAATTACTCACCGGTATAAGCATTTTAGCCTTGACACCGACCGAATCTGTAATTGGATTGTAGATTTCAGCATTGGCATGTGGATAGCCACTGACACTCAAACCTCCAATGAACAACATATCACCATTGTTGAGAAGGACAGCACTGGCTCCAGCACGGGGAGAAGACAGACCGCGCCCGAACCCCACAATACAGTTGCACGAGCGAAGGAACTTGTCAACATCATTTAGAACATTGGTATTGGTATCGTACCCTCCGGCAAGAACGACAGATTCTTCATTAAGTATGTAGGTTGCGGAATGTAAAGCTCGAGATCGGGTCATGTTTCCTACAGAGCTCCAGACATTGGACTGCGTCCTCTTTTGCGCTTGCGAGCCGATAACTGCAAAGATACATTACATTTTGAGATAGATAAACCTTATTTGTATTGATACATGGTGCTGAGCGAGAAGCAGACAAATCGTGATATCCCGAGCACTTCAGTAAATAAGGCCAGATTGGCCTATTTATATCTGAATCGGCCATTTCAAAAACATTCAAGAATACTAGTGAGCTGTGATGCCTCTTATTGGTCCGTTTAAATAATGGTTTGAAACTCAGAGCTCCGTGAAACAAGCGCATTATTGGGGGAAAAAATTTTCCTTTACCATAGATTGCTATTGACAACCATCCTGATAAATTGAGCACAAAGTTTTTCTTCGCAGATGTATCACGTCGGTGCTGGGATCGCTAATTAATGTGCCCTTGGACCTCTTGGCTTCAAACTTGACTATTTTGTTCCCCACATTGAACATATAGAGGAAGATACACGTACTCGTCTTATCGGATGGTCCAGATTAAATGGCAGTATCAGTATTTTAACTACAACATTTGTTTAGTTTATCACTAAGAGCCAGATTTTATCTCGAATGAACTGCCATCAAATTCTCTATCTTCTCATATATGTATGATTTTCTAACAGTTATTTCAGATGAACTTTTGGGATATCAATTAAGGAGATACAGAAAGTCTCACTTGCTAACGAGTAATGCAAGAAAAAATGAACTCATGATTATGAGTAGTTATATTTTTCTCTTCTTCTTTATGCGTGATCGAACTGATTTTTTAATCAAACAATACGCTCAGTTCTCCACTAGGTGATGTATTTCATTGATCAAATTGAGTCTCCTATAGTTTTTTGGATGTGAGATAGTCAGGTGGCAATCTCAATGACCAAAATATGAATTTTTTTCCAATTTTCTCATCTCATACCAGTAGTCTCGAAACAATGCGATCTTGCGCGCATAAAGAAGAAGAGAAAAATAATAATACTGATAATCATAAGTGCGTTTTTTTGCATTATTCGTTAGCAAATGAGACTCTCTGTATCTTCTCAATTTATATTCCACAAGTTCATCTAAAATAACTATTAGAAAGTTGTACATATATGAGAAGGTTGAGAATTTGACGGCGATCTTCGGAAATAAAATCTGATTCTTAGCGATAAACTGAACAAAAATTATAGTTAAAATGCTGATACTGCCATTCAATCTTGACCACCCGATATGTCTAATATTTAAAAACATTATCATTGTTTGTTTACCTTGATTGTTTGAACATACTTGATAGGCTTCCAAGCAGAGGAATACAAGGACCAGGATGAAACTCTGCATAGCTAAGTGAATAAACAGTAGCCTGTTTGCATCTGCTTTTATACGTACGTTTCATTAAAAGTGTACTCTTATCTATTGATAACAGTTTCTTATCGATAAGTTGACGCATATTCCTGAGTTGCGCCGTAAAAAAAAGAGTGAGCCCACCATGAGATGGCAAATAACCAAATAAATATTGGCACACCTACTTGCATTCTTCTGATGCAAGTGATGAAAGCCTCATGCATCTTTAATTGATATGTTCTTCATGAAAGAACTTCAATTGGAACCGAGCTGATCGAAAAAACCTTCATCGACAAAAATCCTGAATATCAATATCTAGAAATATCACGTTTTTGTAGTACGAGAAGAATAAGGGTGTGGGTGTGAGTGTGAATGTTCTCTTCGTCTACATCCACACCCACATCCACACCCACACCCACACCCACACCCACCCTTGTAGCAGGTGTGGGTGTATGGGTATAATCTTCGCTTCAACCCACACCCACACCTACACCCTGTTCACAATAAAAGTATCGTAGAGTTTCAGGGGTTCTTGAACGAGAAAAGAGTTCATGTTTGTCAGTGGCTTCTCAGTCTCGGTACATTTCTACTTTCGGTGAGCAAAAACTCCAAAAATTCTTAACACTAGGGTGGGGTTCGGGCCGTATCTCTTCGCCATGTGCGCTTCTGGTCTTTTTCAATGTGTTACACAACAACGTGAGGATAACAGAAATTTGTGTCGTAATAAGGAAAAAGAATACAGCCAATATGATAAAGACACCATTCTATTCATTTATTAGTAATATTACAAAGATAAAAAACTCATAATGACAGAATAATTATTCATGTGCGTGATCTTACTACAAATTTTAATTTCTTGCTGAATATGTGAATATCACGGCATCGTGCCTTTTCACCAAAGCAATCGTCATTTCGATGCAATGATTCAAATGTCTACAACAACCTCTCTTTCTTTCTTCCTGTCGTTCTCTTCTCCACGCTGAGTTATTAATAGGTTGGTTTTTTCCAAGCACACACGAATATTTATCTTTTTCTCATAAGAGCAATTTTTAGGTGAATAAGGTTGGAAAAAGCCAATTTCATTGAGTAACTATATATAAAACTTGTTTTTTTTAAAATCTGACCATACCATGAGCTGTATTCATCACACTGATTTCACACCTCGTACAATACAGAACTATAACCGTTAAGGCAATATTTCGGTTCATGATAAGTTGAACAATTAACTATATGAAGACCTTTTTCTCTGTGAGCTACAATGCAAACACCTTAATGCATAAACATGAGAGGCTAAGTTCTTCGCACTTCATTATATCTTACAATCAGATTACTGGAGAACTTTCTTCAAAAACCAATGTTTTGTAACACAAACATTTCTTTCATGTAGAATACACTAGTGACAAAAATCATCAGCTTCAACTCGTGAAAATCGTTCGAAGATTCGTTAGCTTTTGACAGTTATGAAACTGCTATGGTCGTGAGTGTATATGTTGCGATCTAAACGCATCCATTATAGTTTAGGATCAAGAGAGTCAACATATTGAAAGTCATACGAATAAAACAGAAATTTCCTACCTGGTTCAACATCTCTAATACCTGTCTATAGTTTCATCATAGTAATACTTTTTGACGAACATAAAGTCATGTACTCCGATATGGATCAATTCTCAACGAAAATGAAGCATTATTTTGCTCAATTTTCAAAGTTTCTTGCGTTTTATGGACCTAAAAGTGTGAGTTTTAGTTCCCAAAATATCATCCCAGGCTACATAATATTTCAGGCGTTATCATATTCGAAGAAACTCCAAACAAAAAGGTTCAAAAAATTTTTCGGTCTAGAAAGTGGTACATAGTAATTTCACCGCAAACTATTGAACTGTTCACGAGTTAATGTAATTTGAAGGGTTAAAAAGGTAGGTCTCTGTATATCGCTGACTCTCCTTTCTAATCCAGTGATAGAAATTTCGGGTTGATGTTAATATGCAGCCAATATTTGCCGCTACAATTTCAGAAGACTCGATTTCAAAAACAATGTCTTTGTTGACTTTTATCGTTAGTTTTATCAAACAATTCAGAAATTAAGGACACTATTTTGCAGCAAAGCTCATTTTTCTCAAAAAATAAATCGAAAATGAAAAATCGTGCTCTGTTAAGTTGTCTGGACGCAGCTTCCTTTTCAATTAAACACCTGCCAGAGTTTGATACGATGTAAAATAGTTGAAAATTCTGTTACGCGTGATGAGAAACAAATGTGAAAATCGATTTCGAGAAAACTGTAAAATTATTTTTGACATTAAAAGGTAGTTATTTCTGGTAAGGCTGTACAAGCAACTCTACGCCCACGATGGGTAAGGGCGTTTGGCGCCACAATCATGCAGGGTAGGGTAGGTTAAGGGTGCCAATAATAAGGGCACAACCTATCTTCATCTTCTATCGGTTCCATGATGTGAGAGCATTCAGTCGCTATGCGGCTAGACGCTCTGAACTCTTGAATGATAATAGATGCCTGTTCACAGTATCCTCTAGTCGCTTTTTTCTCTATTATCATGTCTCTCTCCTTGCTCGTTCCCTCTCTCGTACATTATAAGCTCATGTTCTATGTGAAGCAAACACAACTAGAGTGATGGAGTAGTGTAGTGAACATCTATGCCGAGGATATCGGTATCGCTACTCCTTCAGTTTGTCAATGTTGATCATAATAAAATGAACACTGCCTTGGTAACGAAATAGATCTTCCCTCTCCTCATTTTTCGTTACATTAAAAGGGATACAAAAACTTTTTAGGGTGGAATGAAGGTGCTTATCATATTGCTTACAGTCTTGTGGCAAGCAAACTTCGAAGATACTCTTGACACCTTTCTGGTTTATAAGAAGTCGATTGCTATGTTAAACAGAAATTAAGTTTTAGTAAAGAAGAATCAGTGTTGGACTGGTGGGACAAATGGCCATTGAACATCCACATCGTAGTTTATTGGAAAAATGCCATTGGGAGTTCCTGCAAGTTCAATCACAAGTGAACATATTTTCAGTGCAAGCAGAAGAGTTTAGGAAGAGAGAAGGCAGAATTAGGTGGCAACATTGTTCAAGACATTTTATTCTGACAAAACTTTTGAAATATTTGATAATTTTGTATTTGATTATCGTTGAAAATCAATAAAATATACTGGAACATAGTGAAAGAATCTTCATTCTTACATATGCCAAAACCTGGAAATCTTAGGGTAGGATAGACGAAGGGTACGAAAATTGCTGTAGGGTAGGGTATAGGGTACGAATAAGTCTTACCTTGCAAGACTCTGTTTGGCGCCCATTTGCCTGCACATACTAATGAGATTATAATCTCTATTTTGAAGATTTAGAGAGGATTTTAACTGGCTTTTACAACTGAGATTCCCAAAGCACCTCTCAGATGATGGATTTTTCAAAAAAATCTGTTTAAAACTCGCATACACGACGTGAAACTAGTGGGCCACAAAGAATTTGAAAGGAGACAACACGAGCTATTCACACATGTGTAAATCTAAAAAATATCAGTCTGAATAAAAAGTAGAACCGTGTCCAACACCATTGGAAATGAATGTTGAAGTAATTATATGACGAGAAAAGTGAGACCACCGCTATTTGCTCCGCAAACCTATGACGAACAGACAGATATGGTATTCTGGATTGTTTGACCACGAAACTTATATTATAGATAATTATTCAAATATATAATCATTTTAAAATATAAATTCCGTATTCCGAAAATAAAAAAATACATGTCGACATGTTAGTCGCAATCTGGGATGGTCTTGGGAGTTTTTTCGACATTGTGCTATTTGGACTCGATGGGGACCGTAATAGATGTGGTGAAGTTTCATCGTCATGGATAAGTTGGCTGCATTGTGTTTCACATTTTAATCTATTAGGGATTGCACTAAAAGGCTTTTGACAGGAATGGAGTTATGTAATAATATTCTTTGATCATGATACCACATTTATCAAAAGTTTTGATAGTGACGTTCAAATCGAGCATGGTTAATTCGATAGATATGTGTATTTGAAAGAATAGATTTGCGAACACTACGAAGTTCTAATAATCTTGTGCATAAATACATCGATAGGAATAACTGTATTCCTACTGAAGGTATATCGTATTGGCAGGATTGTAGCTCTGATCGAACTTGTTCTTACAATATATTATTACTTTTTCTGCATATTGTGAACGAAAAAATGTGATAGATTGCTGTTTTTTCTCTCTACTCATCATATGATAATAGAAAGAGTTCCTGTCTTCTGATCTGTTTACGAAAGAAATGGGAGGAAAAGTGATGACCAATATTTGCATATATTTTCAGGTACAGATCTCGTTCATTGTATTGAACCATATTCAATTTTATTCTTCACCTGATTTCTCTGAATCTATTATTAACGATGAAACCCAACTCTATGGATTTGGAGACCGTCAATCCTGTCACAACAAAGTTAGGAACGAATGCCTCTTACAGGTTATGTGAGAGAATATCACAATACACAATTGGAACTCAAAAAGAAACTATATTAGATCAAGCAAGTTCATCGGCAACGGCTCGTATCCAAGACAAGCAATCGGATTCTTGCCACCTTGATAGGTTTAGTGCAGTATGGCCTAAATCCGACGTAATTCAATTGAAATCTATCGAAAGCTGTGGTAACCAAGTTGGAGACCACCAGTACACTTCGATAGCTTCCCAGAGGAGTCTATCGAAAAAACCCGTTTACATGGACATTGAACCAAAGAAATTATTGTCGGATGTGCATCTTAAAGTTTTGGACATTTGTCGAGATCACTCGAGAAAACAAGGCGTTCATTCGATAAATGCTATGAAGGCAGCTGGATTCCGATATATTAATGTGAGGAATACAGCTAGATGCGATAGCTGTCAACTCGAAGTATCCGACTGGACGCTCGATATGAAACCATTTTCTATCCATTCAGAACGTAGTCCGAATTGCCCATTTGTTCGTTCAATAAAATCATCGGATCTAGTCCCTCAACTATCTTCGTCATCTGCAATGACCACTGCTCTCAAAATACCTATTGCAAATACCAATGAACAAGAGGAATCTTCCAAACGTCAAAAACTAGAAATATCCAACGATATAGTTCAGATACACACATTTTTCGAAGTTGAGACACTCAAACGAATACGTCGTCGCACTTTTTCGCATTGGCCTCATCGCAAGTCACCATCTCGAGCACAAATGATCGAAGCTGGATTTTTCCACTGTAATGTCGGTGATCGTGTAATATGTTTGTACTGTAATCTCATTTGTCAACAATGGATGCCACAGACAGATGACCCATGGCTAGTGCATAAAACCCTATCATTCAAGTGTCCTTACGTGATGGGTATGTTAGTAGGTCGCGAAACGAAACCTCTAGTGATTGTGAATGAAAATTCTGCTAGCAATCAATCATCAGCGGTAGCAGTTAACGAAGCATTTCGTTCAAATGAAATTGTGCCCATGGCAGCTTGTCACAGCGCATTTATAGACATACCGAAGCGCTATGCGTCATTTTCCAATTGGCCCAATGAAGAACTACCTGCTATCGATGATCTTGTTCGAGCTGGATTCTTCTATACTGGTATAAAGACTATTGTGACGTGTTTTTATTGTAATGGATCGCTCCAGAACTGGGGTTCTAGTGATAATCCAATGATTGAGCATGCAAGATGGTTTCCTCATTGCGCCTATGCCAAGCAACTTTGTGGCGATGATCTTTATCAAAAAATTGAGGAATCAAAACGGTTTGCCCAAGGTATGTGAATATATTATTAGCTTGAACAATTTTTGACAGCGAAAATTTATTTGACTCATGAGTAGTCTTGAATTTTTAGAATGTGGAAATCCAGCAATTTTCTAGCGTCTTTCGATTGTTAGGATTTTTTGAGATCTCTTCAACTCTAAGAGCATGATTCGCTACGAGAATCGTAGGAACGAGAAAGCTACGCAGAATTTAAAAACTTTTAAAAATTCCAGCCATTTCGAGAATTCGAAAAAATGTTAGGATTGTAAGCACGTTAGCAGTGTCAATGGTAGGTATGCTTTCAGTGACATCATTCATGGAATCAGGTATAGCCTTTTGAGCTTGTTTTAGCTAGGTAAATAAACGAAAGCACAACAGGTACTGATAAAATAGCAATTATCTATGAATTGGTAAATGAAAAATTTCATTATGTACGTATTTTGCTTTATTGGCTAGTGGCAAAATGACAATGCACAATGATGTAGTTGAATAAATATCACCGCTGCAGATTTATCAGTAGATTGCTATTTATTTATTTATTTATTTGTTGAAAACTTGCTCAGCTTTCATTTGTCGCTATGTTGACAAATAATAAATGTTTTCTTGTCTATTGATTGATAATTCAGTCAACACTATAATGGTAGAAATCGATTGAAATTAATACATGCTACAAGAGCTGAGTATATCTAGTTTGTTTTGTGCTTACATTAAAGTGCTATCTTCGATCGATTGTATTGAAACAAAAAGTTGATAATGGCCGGCATTTAGAACGAAAATAGTCTTTAAACAAAATTGACTAAAGATGTCAGATAAGAATGATTCTATGTTCATTATTTTGATTCAGTTTTAGACGAGATTTAACTATGCAAAATTGCTATATAAGCGTTCATGTTCTCGAATATATAATGCACGAATTTTTTTTGCTAGAACGTACGCGAGCCAATGATTCGACGAATCACGGAAATTCAAACACTCAAAAGCTACAAATAGCTGATGAGAGCACATTATCACGCTATGTTGCTGCTCGTCTAGATTTACCAAATTCACAAAGACTGCTGGATCAAAATTTTAAATTGTCAGTCATCAAACGATGTTGGGAAGATCAACTGCGATTAAAACGTAAAAATAAATGATCTAGATTTTGCTCTGCAGATTTTTCTATAATTGAAATTGTCATTTCAGAAGACGACTTTGAAACGGATTCGGATCTCCTGATGGCTTGCACTATTCTTCAGAAACAAATTGATTGTATTAACGGTAAAAAAGAGAACCTCATCATACCCAGCGTGCGAATGCAACAAATTCGTGAGCAAGAACAAGCAGGTAGGTTTCGTAAAAAAATTGCTTTGTAACAATATTTGTCATAAAACAATTGTTTAGAAGCAAACACTAGATCATCGTCATCGGTTCTACCTTCTACAACACTACACAATACCGCTACATCGACTGCTTCAAATGTTGAAAGGATACATTCATCGAACACGCCCAATAGTGAATTGAATGCGAAGATACCGGCAAAGCCAACTGTTGAGAAAACAAAAGCAGCAAAGTTAGCCCCTATAATTCCATCTCCAGAGCCGATGCAAACCAGTGCTACAACTTTGACAAATCCTTGTGCTTTGTGCATGAGTGAAGAAAAACGTATTGCGTGTATTCCATGCGGACATTTTGCCACGTGTGTCTCATGTGGCCATTCATTACGATCATGTCCAATATGTCGACGAGAGATAGAAGCATTCGTTCGCATTTACATTTAGCACATTCAGTGAGACTAGGGGTGATACAATTACTTTCTATTTACTTTTAGAAAGAAAAGCCTTTGCTTTCCTTTTTCTAGAAAACTAAAGTTATTGTTTTTCTAACTTTCATTTCCAAAAAGAAAGGAAAGGAAAGTTGCAATCTGACATATTGTGAGAAATTAACAGTACCTGCATTATCGACTACAAGTGCAATGAAACAATCATTGTAATAACAGTAGCTCGAATGCATCCTTGTTTCGTTTCTTTCTGCATTCTTCTCTCTCGTCTCAAGTTACCCTTTTACTGTTGGTGTTTCATGTTTCTTTCACTCTTTATCTAATATTTTCTGTCTTTGCATGTTGTTCCATTGCACCATGCCTAACTCCAAAGGTATTCTCCTTCTTTCTTACAACAAGAAACAAATCATTAGCATTATTTTAGTCCAGATCTCGAAATAGTTTTTTGATATTTGCTAATAAAAGAAAAAAAAACAAATTTTGCAAGGGTGTGGGTGGGGTGGGTGTGGCTGTGGGTGAGTGTGGGCGTGTGAATGTAGGTGTGGATGTGTGTGGGTGTGCGTGTGGGTGTGGGCGGGTGTGGGTGTGGATGTGGGTGTGGGTGTGGATGTGGGTGTGGGTGTGGGTGAAGGAAAGAACCAGAGCCACATCCTACACTCAGACCCAGCCACACTCACACCCACACCCACACCCTATCATCCGTGTGTTTGTTAAGCCAATCAGAGACAACTAAATATCTTCAATGGGCAAGAGAAATGAAAACAATTTTGAGAGTCGGATGTATCATTACGGCTTCTTTTGGAAACGATGCTGCAAAAAGCCAAACAGAAATGAGAACTTTTACTGAGACTGTAAAATAAAAAATACATCATAGAGAATGAAGAAAGATAATCTAGAAATGTTTCTACGATTCATCAACAATATTTCGCTATCTTAAAAATATAGTATTCGATAAGAATACAAACTCAAGCGTTTATTTTTTTTTAATTAAAAAATCAACAACGAATTCATATTGACTTTTATAAAGAATTTAACTCGATTTCGCTATCTGAGCACTGCTCTATAAAATACAAAAATCTACTAGGACTTTATATTGTAAAAATAAAATTGTAGTTATTCTCTACAGCTAATTGTACTATAACCTGAAACCGATTATAGGTCAAAAATAAGTAATATAATAAAAAAAAACAAAAATTCCTAGTTAAGCAATATTTTTTCAAAACTCGACAAAAACAAATAGATGTTGAACAAAATTTTTCATCAAAAGATTATTAGAACAAAAAGAAATGTGGATGAAAATATGACCAATACTATAGCTGCCACAAAGTGCATCTATGGGATTCAATTAACGAAGGAATAAAATCTAACGAAAGACGACAACTATTTAAAAAGACATTTCGATAAAAACAGAATGTCTCAAAATGCAATACTTGATTTTAAATTTACGAAAATTACATGAGAGACAACATAGTTTAGAAAAAATGAAGAACAACTAACAATATTCGCTTGATTTGTGGAAAAAGTGTTAATCCTAACAATCTTCTTTCAGAAAAGGGTGAGCGAATCGTTAGATGAGCGTTACTTGTTATTATTATTAGAAAGAGAAATAAATTTATGAATAAATACGGAGAAACTCTTTTTTTTCTAATTTATAAAATTCGAACTATTTTCTTTAAATATTTCACTTACTTTCAAAGAGAAAATGAAAAATATGTTAATTGTATAAGTAGTTTATCTTTCGTCTTATTACTCTGCTTTTCAATGTATTGAATGATTCACTCAGTGAACATAATCTTTTCCTCTTCTTTTTGCAGTACACAAAGGTAGAAGAGAATATAACATTGTTATTGCATCATACACATGCAATTATTCTATTTATTTGTGAATGCAAAATTTACTTTATCAATTAGAGCTGTGTATTTAGAACGATTTTTGTTTATCGATCTTCGGCATGATGTCAACAAAACGACAACAAAAGACTGTTCAATCTTCTAATATTGTCAAAAGAAAGAAATTATATAGTAAGTTTAACTTAATTTTTGTACTTATAAAATGTTATTCATGTTTTTTTCATGTAATTATTATTAGTTGATTCGAAAAGGTTAGTTAACATAGAATATATCTTTATATGTTTTTTTTTCTTTGAATATTTTTCAGTTCATCTAGAAAGTTTTATACTCATCTTGAAGATCTATCAAATGAAGTCATTTATGAAATATTTGACTATCTTGATATTTATCATATATACGAAGCTTTTTCAAATCCTAACAAACGATTTGATAATTTTCTTGCTTCATCAACATTTCCTATTAAAATTAATATTTCATTAATGTCTAAATCTAATTTTCAACGTTATTATACAAATATTCTTATGCCTAATAAACATCGAATTACTTCAATTTATTTATCAAATCTATTTATTGTTGATCGTGTTTGTTCACCACCTCGTATTATTTTAACATTTGTTCAACTTGAAAGACTTATTCTTGATAATATTCAATTAAAATATCTTCAAAATATTCTCAATCATTTAATTTCTTTATTTAATCTTCATTCATTAACTATAAGTCTTATTGATAAAATTCAAAATAAAAATAATTTTTATCGTTCAATATTTCGTTTACCTACATTAAAATATTGTAAACTATCATTTGAATCATATGTAAGAGCAAAACCATTATTGATATCATCAAATGGATGCAGTTCTATTGAACATCTTATTATTCATAATGAATCAACACTTGATGAATTTCGTATTGTATTATCATATCTACCACAACTTCGTCGTCTTTATTGGAATAAACTATGCAGATTCAATAATAAACAAGATGAATTACGAGAAATTACATTAAAATATTTGAAACATGTTTCTCTTCAATTTAAATATATATATTTTGATCAGTTCGAACCATTGATAATAGATCTTTTTCATCAAGTTGAAGTTTTACGAATTTCTACAAGTTTCGATAGATCTTATTTCGATGCCAATCGATGGGAACGATTAATTTCATCATATATGCCACATTTACGTATATTTGATATTCAACATAATGATAATTCACACGATCAAATGACATGTAATAATCTAAATAATTTATTCATTTCTTCTTTTTGGTTACAACATCAATGGTTTTTTACACATCAATGTTATTCAAGAGGAAATTGGAAACAAATAAATTTCTATTCAACAAATCCATATAGGTAGACAAAAAAAAAAGAAATTTATTCTCTATTGTTTTGTGAAACACGATCAAAAAAAGGATTATTGTTGTATAAGAATAGAAATCCAGTGAATTGCAATAGACTCAGATAAGTTTTCTTAAATTCTGGTAAATTCTAATGAATTTTGATATAGTTCAATGAATATCTATCTAAGACCTATCAAGATCCATCAAGATCTACTTTTTTCTTCTTGTGAGAGAGTGAAATCTATAACTCAATTATTAGAAAAGATGATGTGAGCAACACCTTTCACGATGGATATACATTAACAGAATTACATAATTTACTTTCCACTGATTATTTTTCATGAAATTACTTTATCGAAAACTAAATGATACAATGAGTGACCATTACGACAACCAGCACGTATTCTAACAAAACAACAAAATACAGATGAAACTTACCACAAATATATGTACAAATACCGTAAAAACAAGCAGAGATCATTCCATCCATATCCCTTGCTCTGACCCACATCACAAGCACACGTTATCGACTTATCCAAGGTCATTCGATATCTTCAAACACCGAGGCTCGAACACAGTAGACTGAGAGTATGTGTCAAACAACTTAATCATTTAACCAGAGTAACAGCTAATCAACGGAACGTAAATCGTGCATCCCACATTAACCTTACGTTAGAATTGACAAATTGAAATAGATGTTGCAGAATTTCTTCACTCATAGTAGACACAGATCTATCCTGTTTCACATTTTTTTATTCCCACAGCGATTGAACTAATAGTTTTTTTTTAATTTAAGGAGAAAACATTATACAATATATGACGAAATAGAAAAAGAAAATTGTTTACATAATCAAGAAGCTAATTTAGATTTAGTTGATCATGTTCATATTCAAGGTGAAAAAACAATGTTATCTTGTTTAAATTATTTTCCAAATGCCACTAATCTTACTCTTTCACATAGCTTTAATAAAAGTATTGATGAAACTATAATTAATCTTAATCGAATTCTTCCTTTAATACAACTTACTAAATTATCTATCGATTGTGATGGATTTTCTTTTGATAAAGTTATTGAATTAATACATTTTACACCAAATATTCATACATTAAAAGTTTATTCAATGAATTTATATAAAATAGATTCGATATTATCAATACAAAAAAGTAAAATATTTCTATTAGTATCCAATAGAAATCTAATTAAAAATTTTACTATTGATAATCGATGTACATTTGAACAAGCAAAATTATTAATTAATCTTTGTCATCGATTGGAACATATTAATATCGATATTTTATGGCAAGATTTTGAATCAATTTTGCAATTATTATTAACAAAAAATAATAATAATACTTGTCATTTATGTTCATTACGTTTAAAATACGGATCTAAAAGAATGCGTAAAAAATTGGAAAAATTGATTAAATCAAAGAATTTACTTGATAATTATTCAATAAAGTTAATTCGTTCAAAATTATATTTATGGTGGTAATAACTTTTATTTTATATTATCAAACAAATTTTTTTTTCTTTTTAAAATAAAAGTTATTTTTTTAAATATTATCGATTCTGGGTGTGAGGTGTGGGTGGGTGAGGTGTGGGTGTGTGGGTGTGGGTGTGGGTACGGGTTTGGGTGTGGGTGCGGGTGTGAGTGTGGGTGTGGTATGGGTGTCGTACCTCTCTTTACCCACACCCACACCCAATGTTGAAAATATTATCCGCGATTGAACGCAGGACAATGTTTTGTCCAATCAGGTTGTCGCTACTCTTCTCAATCTTTCTGATGGATTACTTGGTGATACAATGCATCAGCAAATTATTTGTACATTCAATTGTGGCGTCAAAGGTCTTAATTCCGCTCTGTTACGCGGTGGATGATTGATGATTGGTCATTAGTTTGATAAATTGAGTGCAGCCAATGCTCGTCGCTTATGTGTAGAACTGGGTATATCTGACAATGGCGAGGATATTTATGAACCAATTTCATTAGCTGAGATTTATGCACGAAAAAATGCGACAACGGTAGACTCAACAAATGGTCTTGAGAATCAGAGATGAGCACAGGACAGGATGGTCCTGCTGTCCTGTAGGACAGGACGCGATTTTGATTTTTGTCCTGTCCTGCCGCCCGCCAGGACAGAGATTGCCAACAGGACAGGACGTGATTTTGATTTTTGTCCTGTTCTGCCGCCCGCAAGGACAAAGATAGCGATTTGAACAGGACGGAACAGGACAGGACGTGATTTTGATTTTTGCCCTGCCGCCCGCCAGGAGAGAGCTGGCTATCAGGGCAGGGCAGGACAGGGCAGGACAGGGCGAAAAATCTTGTCCTGTGCTCATCTCTGTTGAGAATGGCCATGCAATGATGAAAAACAAACGATCATTGAAGAAACAAAATCAACAACTAGAGTTCTTTTTTGGCTTCTATTCTTAATTAGTTCTACTCGTTGATGTTGAGAAAACAAATATACCATATCAGTTGTCCTTTAATAAATTGATAAAAATAACATTGTTTCTTTAGAAATTAACAATGATCGATTATTCAGATCTATATCCTATTATTATTGAGGCATACATCCTAAGAATGATCTCGTTTGACAAACATCAATGAATGAAAGAATCAAACATTTTCTTCATTCAATTATCCGGTGACAAAATTTGATCTCAAAAGTTCTAGTCGGAACCAACATCATCTTATTGAACTAGGCGGCCCAAATTGAAGAAATATAATTCTATCAAATAGAATTAAATATTCTTTTTCGTAGTTATGATCACAAATGATTGGGGTTTAGTGGCAGATTCTGTTTATAATGGTGAAAAGATAAAAAGCTTGTTTCGGGTCTCAAGAAACGAATTGATATTAATAGTATTGTTAGTGATATTGAGATTTGACAAGAATTGACTGTCAAAATGAATGAATATCTTCCTGTTCAATGGATTTATGGAAATAGTCTTCTCATTTAAAATGTTTTTCAATCAGAAAAGTAAAATTACGTTTGACTATGGAACTATTACAAATCAATGATTAATAATCTGCAATCATTGGATATTAGAGAATGGATTGACAGGTATATGTTCAAAATCGATTATTCAATAACATGCAATCAAATCATAATTGTACTTTTCCAAGTTAGTAAGTTCCATTCATATGATATTCATTCCAAATTTAATCGAAAAAAATTATGAAAAAATTTTAATTATTTGATTGTGGAACTCGTCTTCAGCCACAGCCATAATCCCATTTCGTCATAGAACTAGAAACTATCAGTATGGTTGTGGTAGTCGTAAAAAGAATACATTCATTCACGTATAAACCTCCACACTTATAGTTATCTTCGAAGCTAGACTAAGAGAAATCTGCAAGAACGAGGAAGAGGATGACAGCAAAATGTTTTGATGTGCGTACATACTATACTTTGACAACAAATGCTTCCATTATATGTTTCGATAAAACATAATTATTGTTTTTGGAATACTTAATATCTCATCCGCATAAATCTCAGACATATTTTGCCGTTGACATTTTCTGCGAAATGGAAATTGAAAATCAAATTGCAAAAGAATGATAGCTTGTGTCTGTGATAACATCACTTTTTCTGCGATTTTGTAACAGGTATTGTTGATCTCATCATACAATTTGATATGCTAAGTGATGACTATAGAAGAAAGAGCAATCAGAAGAATTGAAAAAAAAAGCAAATAACAATGTAGCCAACAATTATCTTGCTAACAGTAATAGTGAAGTGAGTTTTACACATTCAACTATTCCTAGAATGATATAATATTGTGACTATTGTTAGTTTATCATGTATATTTTGTACTATTGGAACTTTCGATTCAACACAATCAGTTCATTCATTAGATCAAGAAGGCACTGGTGCAAGCCAAGATGCTCTTCCATACGATAGATGCTCATTCAATCCCATATGTGGATGTCTTCCTCTCGCGAATAGTCAGCGAGAAGGAGGGTGTGGGTGTGGGTGTGGGTGTGGGTGTGGGTGTGAGTGTGGGTGTGGGTGTGAGTGTGGATGTGGGTGTGAGCGTGGGTGTGAGTGTGGATGTGAATAAAGGGATCCGACACCCACACCCTTTGTACGAAACCTCTGTTACGAAACCTTTATTCCAGCTTTCCAAAAATGGTTTGTTACGAAATCTCGTTTTTTACGAAACCAAAATGTATCTTACCGTGTACCGAGGATAAGATCCTTTTTAGGTTCGGTAAAAAACCTTTTTTTTTAGAGTGTACCCTCCTTGTTGTTATCAATTGTTGTTTTAGGCTGACCCCTACTCCCTTAAAATGGATAATGTAATACTTGAAGAGTCCCAAATGAAAAACAATTATAATAAAATCACTTATTTTGTGAAACTCACTTATATTTTCGAAGAAAATAGTAATTGTATGTTGTATGTTTGAGGTTTGGCGGCTTCCCCTCGCCTCTCCCTATCCCGTTACAGACACATAGCAACCGGAAAGAGAACATTACAAATATACCCCAATTACAGACATACCCCCCATTACAGACACTCCACCATCACAGACAATCCACCATTATAGACCTCAGCAACCGCGCATAAAAGGCTCTAGTTTTTATAGAATATATCAATTATTTCATACGTATTCGAAAAAAAGGGTATTTTACAATTTAAAAATTAGGCATCAGGATAAAAAACTTTGAAAATATACGTGTGTTACACATTTTAGCTTTTTTGGAGCTGCATTAACAAGCTTCATTTTACTGATTAGTTGTGTGTGAAAAAGTTTAAAAAATTTTTAAAAGATGTCTCTAAAGATCTGAGTATATTTAAAAAATCAAGGTTATACAAAGGCGGGGAAACCGCAAAATTTCGTCATGCACCGTCACCGCCCCGCTGGCGGGGTGGTATTACACCGCGGCTCGTCCACTCTGTTGTGGATATCGATCTTCTCTTCACCCATACCATAAAGGAATATCTCGCGTGACAAGTTTATTAGAGAGTAAATATATAGCGATAAGAACGAGTATGATTAGTACATGTGTTAGAAGGGTACGTGTCAGATTTTAAAAGGAAGATAATACATCAAGGTCTTAAAAAGTATGCAATTATTAATTAGTATTCTGTTGATTTCACCAGTAATTATTGATATATTGTGAAAGACGCTTTGTTATAAAAGAGTACATGAACGCATACCACAACATTTGTATGGGTACTGATTTTCATAGACTTGTCTTTCATCTTCACCGTAGAGGCAAAATGTAAATATTTCGTCTATACAGAAAAATAAATCAAACAATTGGAAAAATTTCTCAGAGAAATGATGTTACCTGAATTTTGGTTCAATGTATAATCGATTTCTCTTAGATGAAGACATTCAATAACACAACGCAATCGAATAATTTCAGCTGATTTATCCTTCTGTTCTCTGTGATAGTTTTCATGAATATTGGTCCGCAAATCTTCAGGCAACCCAACACAGGTATTAAGTATGTCGTCAATCGATTGTGTCGAGGACCAGGTATCGTCGAATTCTAAACAGGTGACTTTTTTCGATGACTTCGCTATTTCTGAAGCTGGAAGAATACTGCTGTTGCCACGATCTCGACTGATCATTGATTCATGATTTTCCCATTTGACATGCAATTGCATCCAAACGGGAATAAAGCGAAAACCTTTGCAATCAGGACACGGAACAGTGCCATCATTGAGACAATCCGAACAATTAATTCTTCCATTTCCCAAGCACTCAACACACTTATAAAAACCTGCACCCTTGCACTTCAAACAGGCTTCACCATGACAACACCCAATTACACCTCCTTGACACTTTTTACAATCGTAACTGCCAAAACCCAAGCACTTTGAACATTGAATGCGTCCAATAGACTTACATTTCGAACATGGCTCTCGACGTTGTGTCTCTTTCAGGTCGCGAACAACTTCTTGAGATCCTTCTTTATCGAGTATAGTTTTAGTCGGTCGATCGACCTGATAATCATTCCAAATGTTACCCAATGGACGTTGAGGTAAAAATTCATCACCATGATATGGAGCTCTTGCTTCGGATGTCCAACGACTTTCTTTAAGCGTCCACAATTGTGCCGCATAGCCTGACATTTCTCGTTCATTGACAATTTGAGCTCTGTCCAATGGACGAAGATTGAAACAACAACTGCATGTCTCGCTATTCAAATGTGTTCGAAGTTTTGTGAGTGGATTCGAATCAGGTTTTGACAATAATACATTTTTAGCTAATATAGGCTTTTCTTCAGACATTACAGTCGTGTTTTTAATAGGAATCTAGAAGAACATATTTCTCTAAAATGGATCTTCATAAGTAAAATTACAGAAACATTCCAAGTTAAATAAAATATTGAAAGTAGGTGGAATGAATCTTTTTTTTCTGTTGATTAAGTCAAACTAGCAGGAAAAACGAAGGAGAAAATACTACCCAGTATCCAACGCACGACTTCTTTTCATCTGCTGTTAGTGAGAATCTCTGTCATGTCTGAATATTCTTTGAATCACTTGTAGTACTACAAAACTACAGATCTTGGAGTCAAGTGGATCGAACAATGCTAGCTTTCCTGCGTCTAATATCTATTTCAGAGTTGAATGGATGCGGGCATTTTTTGTATAACTTTAAAACAAAAAGATTGAAGTAACTCGAATTTTAAACACTATCTAGAGTCGACGTTGCTCTATCTTTTCATAAAAACGATGAAAAACTCCAATCGTTTTTCTCCTTGAATACATCATGAGCTGAATTCACTTTGAAAACAATATACTTTTTCAATTATAATATAATGGACAGATAGCCTAACTTCTCCTCTATCGATCTACGCAAGATCGAAATCGATAACTGTTTGCGTTCAAAAGATATAAAGATTTGATTGAAGGCTACTCATCAAATTTTTTCAAAATCTTAGCAACTAAAAAATATTTTCTTATATAAGTTTCTAGTCGCCTCCGACTTCGTCATATCACTTATTAACCTTCAGAATTTTTTCTATTAGAAACAACGTTATCAAAAATCATACACTGAATTTATTTTGATGATAATGATTCAATATCTTCAGGAAGTTTTTGTCCATCTTTATTTTTGTTAAGTAAACTTCGCGTTTCTATCACGTATATTTATTTTCATGTTGGCTCAGACTAACTCTATATGATTCAGGGTACAGTGTCTCATTGGTAAACGGATGTGAATGTGATGATGGTTGAAGAAAAAACCAACATTCACACTAACACTTACATTCATACCTAGACCCAATAGCCACACACCAACATCCAATGTATGGATTTTTTGTGACGTTTCTAATAAAAACTTATAGAAGAAAATATTTCTCAGCTACTGAGATTTTGAAAAAATTTGGTGAGTAGCCTTCAGTAAAATCTTTATATCTTTTGAATGCAAACAGTCAACGATTTCGACCTTGCGTAGATCGATAGAGGAGAAGTTGGCCTATCTGTTCATTATATTGTAGTTGGGAAAGTATATTGTTTTCAAAGTTCATGATGTATTCAAGGAGAAAAACGATTGGTGTTTTTCATCGATTTTATGAAAAGATAGAGTAACATCGGCTCTAGAGAGTATTTTAAAGGTATTCAAAAAATGCCCATGGCCATTTAACTCTAAAATTGACATTAGGCACAATATATGCTCAAAAATTTTAATTATCTGGAGACCTTTCTCTGCCTAGATATGTTCAGTTTTTGCTAATCTTTAAACTTCACCTCGCTTTTCTTGGACGTTCTTTATCGATGGCTCCTTATACAGGGTGTCCACAAAGTAACAAAATAAAGAAAAGTTTGAATAGATATCTCCGCCATATTTTGATCAAATGGGCTGATATTTTTACCACTGATAAGAAAGCATGCATAGGTCATATTCATAAGGCAAACATTGTAAAAAATTGTTTTGAATTAGTACAACTAACTTCAACAAAAAAACCTATAACCTTTCACGAGTTATGAAAAACCAATATTGCAATTTTATTAATGGCTGAAACTTTTAGAATACATTGAGTAACAAGACATGTATCTATAGTGTAAGCATGAGATTAAACGACACTAGTATGAAGAAGTAATCGAAAAAATTACTTGTCGTTTATTCTTGGCTAAGGGAATAAATATATTGATTTTTTTCATAACTCAGAAAATATTACAATTTCTTGTTGAAGTCACTTGTATTACTTCAAAATAATTTTTAGCAACGTTTTCATATCAAACCGTCGAAAAAAAATGTCTAAAAGTCTAACACGCAAGATTGGTATCGTTAGAAAGTGCGCAAAAAACTGAGTATTACCCTAGAATATAAGCGCGGGATATAATGTAGTCCTAAGAAAAAAATTTTCAAACAAAATTCCCTGTAAGAAGAACTTTTTTGTTCTTTCTTTAGTTTTTTTCTTTCGTTCTGTCATTCGCGATGACATATATATATACACTTACGACGGAATGAAAAGAAACTGTGCGTAAACATATATTGAGAATAGTGTATAACATTCTTCACGATGATAATTTATAATTAAAAGATGATTTAAAGATTTAATTATATAATAAAAATTCTATAAATTCTGAGTGTTAAAATTAGTTTTGAAATTTAACAATTTATTAGACGATTAAAATATTCTCTGCCATCTAAAACGTTCTTTTGCTTAATTCATATTCAAAAATCTTTTTTTTTATTTCTTTTTCTTGAAAATCGCATAAGTGTATGACACTTAATTCAATCAGGTAGAAGAAGCTTCATTTTTTCAAGTTGAATTAATCCGTTTGCTGTCTACCATATGCATAAAATTTGATGAAAAAGAATTATGCTCTCGGTGAATAAAAATAGCATATTCGAATTCAGCGTGGTCAATTACCACCGCTCACATTGAGATCTCCAAAGTTTAATTCCATTGCAATGGAATTAAACTTAAATAAGAAAACAAGAACGGCATTCGAGACAGAACAGAGAAGAATAATTCACATATAGGCGAATGACTAAAGAGCGTGGAATAACGCGATGCTGGTTTGAATCCAGCGCGAAACAGTTATTTGTTTCTGTTCTGTACATGTTTTTCCATTGAATTTTGTTAAAATATTTTTGATTAATGCTTAGAATTACCCTTTGGAGATCTCAATGTGAGCGGTGGTAATTGACCACGCTGAATTCGAATATGCTATTTTTATTCACCGAGAACATAGTTCTTTTTCATCAAATTTTATGTATATGATAGACAGTAAACGGATTAATTCAACTTGAAAAAATGAAGCTCCTTCTACCTGATTGAATTAAGTGTCATACACTTATGCGATTTTCAAGAAAAAGAAATAAAAAAAAAGATTTTTGAATATGAATTAAGCAAAAGAACGTTTTAGATGGCAGAGAATATTTTAATCGTCTAATAAATTGTTAAATTTCAAAACTAATTTTAACACTCAGAATTTATAGAGTTTTTATTATATAATTAAATCTTTAAATCATCTTTTAATTATAAATTATCATCGTGGAGAATGTTATACACTATTCTCAATATATGTTTACGAAGTTTTCTTTTCATTCCGTCGTAAGCGTATATATGGAATTTTGTTTGAAAAAATTTCGCTTAGGACTACACTATACTCCGCGCTCATATTCTAGGGTAATACTCAGTTTTTTGCGCACTTTCTAACGATACCAATCTTGCGTGTTAGACTTTTAGAAATTTTTTTTTGATGGTTTAATATGCCCTATGCATATTTCCTTATCAGGGGTCAAAATATGGCGAAGATATCTATTCAAACTTTTCTTTGTTTTGTTACTTTCTGGACATCCTGTGTATGTGTGTGCCTTTTAAAAGAGAAAAGGAAAATGAAATGGCCACCGTCGGATGATATTTTCTTTAAAGAAAAAGAATTGAGTGCATTTGAAAAAGAAACTCTTCTTTTAGTTTATCTATTTGTCTTCAAGTTCACTTTGTTCACTGTTTCTTGGTGATATTAAAAGAAAAAAACAATGACAATCATCATTATATATATTTTCTTGTAAATAAATAATTCACATGCTTATCATATAAACACGTATAAGCAACCAATAATTTTTAACAAAAAAAACGAAATAAAAAATATTTAAAAAAAATGATTCATCACAAATTGTACAAAATCGGTTAATAAGAAAATTCTGACCAAAAATGAAAAAAGATCAGTGAATAAATCAAAACTATCACACATTAACTCCATAATATTAATAATCATGCAATAAATTTGTTTCAAATTCAATTTCTGGAAAAAAGAATAAACACAGCACACATTCGAAAAGATTAAAATGCAAAAGAATTTTTAACATGCATTATGAATTAACTCTTACTGTCAATATAACGACGTGCCACAAATTTTAATATTTCATCAAATAATACAATAGAAAAAGAAATTTTTAATACAGCCATCCATTCTTCTAATGTTAAAGAACAGATATTTTTTTATTTGAAAAATATTCATTTAAATAATAACCTGTTAAGTGCATTTAACATTTCAATAGTAACGAGTACTGATAGAGCCATTGTCATTGGATGAGGATCATCGAAAACATCACAATCGATATCTTTCCATTCTTTACCATCTCCATGACATTGAAAATGATATTTCTAAATATATATAAATAAATAATTACATAAGTATAAATTAATCGAATCAATTTCATACATAACATATTATGCAAACAAAAATAACACATATATAAACATAAGAAACAAACGATATGAATATATCATTGCATATGCTTCTGTTTATTTGCTCATCAGCTGTGATCATGTTAATAATGGTTCATCATACTATGAAACGTACCACTTAATTCATTCAATAATTAAAATTCTTATCAATAGTAGCTGCTCCTACGTATGGTACAATAAGGAAGATAATTAGTTAAATCTAATACAAAATAATTACTAATAAGAATGTTGTTAGTGCAATTTCTGACAAGATTAAAATGTAAAACAATATGTCACTCCTGTTGCTAATCACAAGGAGATTACTTGATTCTATCTATTTCGGGCTATATTGTTTCATCATCTTTTTACTTAAGCCTTCAGCAATGCGATAAGGTTGTGTAGTTCATATTTTTTTAATGAGACATTATTCATATACAGTTTATGATCGTATACCAAGAGCTGTCACAGTCTGTTGGAGAGGGAGGCGTTCCCCTTTTTACTCCTACTCTTCAACATTGCATTTAGATCGTCTTTCACAAAAGGTCATGATCATAAGTCGGATCCTATCGAATATCATGAAATAACATGAATCGTATTTAGGCTTTATCTTATCGATCAAATTTGGATAAATAAGTTATTTAATGATTCTTTTGGATTACGTAGTGGACGTACCATAATATCCAAATCAGGTGGATTAAACCCAAGTACTGTTGCTGGTAAAACCGTCAGTTACTAAATTAATCCAAAGTAATTGAACAGGAATCAATGATTTTAGGAAACCAAGAGCAGCAGTCAAAAAAGTGCAAACGATCTAAGTTCATTTTTCATTCATTAAAATTACCTCTCCAATATTTGATGAAGTTAAATAGCGAATAAATTGTTTCATATTATTATAAATGGTTCAACCTTCTTCAACAGCAGCAATAATTGAAGAAAAATTATCATCAACTAAAACGATTTTAGCTTTTTACCATGCAAGTGCATCATTAACACCATCATCTGTCATAGCTGTTATGTCACTATGTATTGTAAATATTCAACAATTTTTGATTTATGTGCTGGATCAACACGAGTAAACATTTTAGCATGACGAAAAACTTCAGATTGCTCTTCGATTGAAAGATTATCAAATTCTCGACTACTAAATGCTTGATTTATATATATCAAAAGAATTCGAAAAGAAAAAAAAATTCATTTATCACAAAACATAATCATTAGCTCGTGTATCTTTAAAAATACCAATACGTCGACATATAGCTTCAGCTGTGTGTTTATTATCACTAGTAATCATAATAACACGAATATCAGCATCATGACATCGTGAAATAGCATCAGTAACCTCTGAACGCAGTAGATCAAGCATACCAACAAATGTTATATTATTCTATCCTTTTGAATTATAATCAATTATGAAATGTATCTTACTTCATATGTAATAAATTTTCGTGAATCTTCTAAATCTATTTCTTCTCTTTTTAATGGATTATCAATAGTTTCTAATGCTAAACAATGTAATGTATCTCGACCTGTTCCATATTGATGAACTAATTTCATTATTTCTTGTTTATTTTGTGCAATCATTGGAACTTTTTGTGCTTCAATTCGCATATGTGTACTTCGTTCAACAATAGATTCTGGAGCATCTTTAGCAGTAACAACATATGCCGACATTGATTTTCGATCACGTGTAAATTCTATACGATATTTTTGACGAATAATTGTATTTGATGATATAGACATTTTTTGTAGTGATAAACGTGATTTATCTATATTGAAAACATTCATTTTTTCAATAAGAAGGCAGTTTCTGTTGCTGCACGAACTTTTTCAAAACTCTTTATCAAACAGAGAAAAAAAGTAAAAGACAAACTTCATTATAATCTAATGCTGAAAGCAGCACATTCAACTAATTCGCTACGATCAGAACAATTAAATTTTGTTCTATTAAACATTATATCATCTTTTGGTTCATAAATTGAACCAATTACTTCAAATTGATCGATTTGTATATCATTAACTTCAGCTTTACCGAAATAAATATAATAAACTTATAACTGCAAAACTATTTCTCTTCGAAAAAAACACAAAGCATACTCGACAAACAGACGTTTGATTAGTTCTTAATATTCCTGTTTTATCCGAACAAATAAATGATGTACAACCAAGTGTTTCAACTGATGATAAAGAATGTACACTTTTTTGCCATTCGGCGTGTTTGTAATGCAAGGCAAATTGTCATAACAGCTGGTAAATCTTCAGGAATGACAGTCACACAGCTATAACAAAAAACAAAATAAATCATTAAGATATTTAAACAATAAAATAAAATAATCAAAGCAAGTGCAACAGCAATTTTAAAATAATAGATAGTATCATGTAACCATGAACCATCATGTACAGGAGCATTAAAATGACCAATATTGATAGGTCATACAGTAACGCAAATAATAGAAATAACCTTCATAGAAAAATAAGAAAACATATGTAGTTTTATTTCTCAATTAGAACATATGGTTTTGATAATTGTTTGCCAAATTCATCTAATATCTGTTATAATGGTGTTTTTTCTTCTCCTGCTTCAGCCATCTCTGATCGAATCTTATATCATTATTAATAAGAGATTAAACATGTTTATCATTGACTCGTAATAAGTCTAGTGAGGAAAGGCTGCCAACTGATTAATTGTTTTTCGGTCGAGACCATATGCTTTATGTAGAACCTAATGGGCTATGAGTACACTGACAAGACTCTTAACTTATTACTGCTGAGATAATGCATTTTTATGGTATTTTCTTAGTTAATGCCATGACTCACTGCAGAAATATTAGGAAAACATATTTTTGAATTTCGACTTGCAACTTCTCACAGACACTGAGCTCGCCCATAATAGCTTATTATGAAAGTTTTAGAGATCCGAACTCTTTTCAGGATGTTCATAGCTCATTAGAGTCTACATCATGCATATAGTTCGAAATAAATTCCGTCATAATTTTATCATTTTCGTAGTTTTCTTAACGATTTCAGTATTTAAACCAGTTCCAATAACAACACCTCGGCATTTAATTACTGCAATATTTGCTCCCTAGAATTTAATTTCATATTAATTATAGTAAAATTTGCAAGTTTATTATCATACAGAAAAAAGAATATTCTTTTTATCTTGATTAACGGCACGTGGATCGAATAAATTATTGTTATACGTATATCAGCTGGAACTTTATCTTCAACAGCTACTTCAACAATATCTCCTGGTACAAGATCACGAGCTTTAATTCATTGTATTTGCACTGATCGATTTTGTCGAACAATTTTAGCCATTTCAGGCTCATATTCTTTTAATGGTTCAATAGGACTTTCTGAATTTCGTTCCTAGTTTATTGTGGCTTATATATAGAATAACAAAGTAAAATAAAATTGAATGTTTACTTGTCATATACCGACAGCTGCATTTGCAATAAGCATAAGAAGAATAGCAAGTAGTTCAACAAAAGCTGCCACAAGACTATCTTCTTCTTTATGTTCTTCGAATAAGGCTAAGACCTATTAGAGAACGAATATCGAATAACAAAAAAAAATTTGATCTGATAAAATAAACTTACGAATGATATACAAGCAGCAGCAAGTAAAATTTTGACTAAGAGATCATCGAATTGTTCTAAGAGAAGTTTCCAAATTGGTTTACCCTCTTCGGCTAGTAATTCTAGAAGACATCAAAATATAAAAATGTTTTGTATATATGTATAGAATTTCTCATATGTTTTACCATTAGGTCCATATTTTTCTAGTTAACACGTTCTTCAGAGAGACCATTTGTCTCTTCCACATTATAAAAGGCGACAACATCTTCTTTAGTTTTAGTCATAGATAATCAATAACCATCATTGATACGAACGCACAATGAGCCATGGATAGTCAATGTATGGCGGTCTAAAATAAGATGAATACTCATCGTTTATTTGACTTATTTGATGGAATAGTTTTTTTTTTTTCATGTCAAAGACTAGGCTATACATCCAATCACGAAAAGTGTAAAAAGTATTCTTAGAAGTCACTAGAGGATAGTTGATCGAATTTTCATTTTTTTTTTGTGGATTCAAGGTCTTTATTTAATAATAACCAAAACAAAACATACAGTAAAAGGCTGAGATACAAGGAGTGACACATAGCCATTGTCTTATGTCTCA
>CAJNOL010000648.1:10834-23207 GCA_905250125.1 Rotaria sordida | reverse complement strand
AGGGGGGGAGAGAAAGTGTGGGTGAGGGGGAGGGAGAGAAAGTGTGGATGTGGGTGTCTATGCAATACAGATCTACACCCACACCCTTAGTCCCGTTAGCCCCCTTAGTCCCCTTAGTACCCTTAGTCCCCTTAGTACCCTTAGTACCCTTAGTCCCCTTAGTACCCTTAGTCCCTCTGCCTTGGTAAAAACGGGGTGTTATTTTTTATTCAAAATTCAATTTGAAATAAAAAAAACCATAGACTTTGGTCATGATATTTGTAGAATATAATTATTGTCTTGTAATACTATCTCCTTTTTCCTTCTTTCTGCTTGAAGTATCTGACTTTCTATGATAGAATCATTCTCTTCTCAGTTGACTTGTTTGTCACTCTCAGAGGACACGTCTATATATTAATCTATGGTTACTCTTTTTTCACTCAAACGCCAAGCAGAATTATACAGTTCATTGAATTCTCATGTTTTTTTGAGCGTTTATTAACTGAAAATAGTAAGTCAAGTAAAACATCTAGGCGTACGGCTGATTCTGTCAACAGAACTCCGGGAAATTATCAGATCTTAGAAACAAGCATCCGATGCTCGGATTCGATGAACGGATTCTCGTGATAGTATGTAGTTAGTCAATGTGTAGAGAGAGCTCATGCGATTGAGCAAAGAAATTTTCAAAGGAACATCCCGAAGTATCCGACGCTTGTTGGGCTCATATTTTGTCCAAATATAAGGTTCAGTGAGAATAGCTTGCCTCTCAGGTCGAAAATTCAGTAAAATGGTCATAGTTTCAGAAAGACAAGGCACGGGGACGAATCCTTTTGGGCTTTCACTAGTCTCACCGAGCCTTATATTTGAACAAAATATGAGTCCGCTCAGCGTCCGACACCTCGAGATGTTCTCGCGTAAGTCAGGCTGGTCTTCTGTCAAAAGCTACAACTAATAATTAGTTTTAGGAAAGATATCATGCTTAAAAACCTGTTTTCAGGCAGTACCCTATACCGCAAGGTAACTAAAAGGCTTGATATTCTTCTTCTTGTTCTTCTTCTTCTTCACTGATGAACTCTATCAGACTATTTCTAAAGTCAAAGCGAGCGAGAACTATTCCTATCAATTGATTTGTATTTATAAAGGCATCGGCAAATGTTTAGAAATGGCCAAGTCACTTAGTTTGAATAGATTACAAAACGTCCACGATGAGCTGCATATAGTGGAACGAGCATTTGGTTGAAAACGAAAAAAAATCGGCTACCGTATCCAGCCATCGTACTGGTTTTTCTCAGGTGCTTTCATTTTTCGCAGTTTTCTGGCAGGAACAGATCAGGCGCTATTCATCTGTCCTATTCTCAATAGTAGCAATATCGTGCTACGACTTTAAGAATAATTTATCTAAACGACTACTCTTGTTTTACAATCCTACATGCCAGCACGCTTGTTATTAGTTGATCATGCTTCTAAGAGAATTGATATTTGACGATGTTTCCATCCTTTTTGGGATGTTTCTTTTTTGATTTAATGTACGATCAACAATGCTAGTCGTTCATAGTTGTCTTAGTACACAAGGTGATTTCCGTTAACGAACGTGCTTTTAGCTCTAAATTAGTTTCAGCATGTGGACTCGCTCCGAATGGAATTATAAAACATCTATGATGGAAGTAATCTCATTGAAGAAACGAAGAATAGTTTTTCAACTTCTTCTGATAATTTTGTGTCGATTGCCGAAGATCATTTGTCAATTGAATCTTCACGATAGTGATCCAATGATGAATGACAATGTCTTACAGTTCGATTGCCTGTACTATTACGTAAAAAATGAAACAGTGATTTATCAAGAATTAGCTAATGTAATTGACGAGCTCATTCCATATTGCTTTCGTCCGATCGATGGAAGCAGTATGTCATTCGGCAATTTTGTTGAGACCAATGGTGAAATATTGAGCTTCGAAGAGCTGCATCTTGCTAATATCACTGCCCAGCAACTCCTCTCGTGGTCAATATCCATCGATCTGGCTGAGCAATATCAATTCTATTTGAACGAGTTGAATGATTCATTGATTAAGCACTTTTATAATTGTACTCGACCATGGTTTGGCGCTCGATGCCAATACTCATTCCAATCTAGCGAGAACATGTCCATTACCCAGATAGTCCAAGGTCAATTTCGCAGAAGATTAGCATATTCTGAAACATCTGATATAGTGACACAGTTGCCATGTTACATTCATCTTCGATGTGATCGTGGCGGAGCATCATTATGTTTGGATTGGCGTGAAGTGTGCAATGGATATGTTGACTGTCTCGATGGAGCTGAAGATGAAGCTCAATGCTACCAGATGGAATCGAACGAATGTGAAGAAGATCAATTTCGATGTCATAATGGATTATGTATTTCAGAAGAATTCTGGGAAAATGGTTTAGGTGATGCGGATTGTCTCGATCGATCCGACGAATTGTTTGGCGCCTACATTAGTTACTGTTTTAAAGATCCAACATTTCGTTGTGAAGAGCATACGTGTAGGCAGAACTGGCACCAGTTCGTGTGTGGAGATGGGCAATGTGTGGATAAGTTCGACCACTGTAACAATGGGCGTCACAGTTCTCTAATAGAATCAATGTCTGGCAAAGGCAGTTTATCGGAGAAATGCTGGATTGCTATGATTTGTTCCACTGAGCTCGTTCATCGAATCAATGATACTTCGTGCAAAACTTTGTTGATGAACAACTCAATTTTGGATTTTCTCAACGACTGTGCACCTGTGTTTCAATTTCCAGTTATTCCGATTCATTATGGCCACATTCGTTTATTTTATGTGAGTTCTCAGTTGAACAAGAACACCATCACAAATCTAGTACCCGATTATGTTTGCTATGATGAACAATTGTGTGATTATCTCGTAGCCAACTTTTCGGATGAAAATCGGAGCTGTTTACATAGTAACGAAGTCGGACCAAAAATAACCTACACTGGTCGTCCTTGGATCGATATGATCCTTTGGATCGAAGCATTTTTTCGACGCTGTTCCATTACGTATCAGATAAGTGATGATAAGAATAATTCGTCTCTGTATCTTTGTCAAAGCTCGTCGAAATCAATCTCCAAGCATCGCATCCTCGATGAGAATATTGATTGCTATTTGGATGATGATGAGAACCCAACATTGAGTTGTTTGATAAATGTCAAATACCGAGTTCGATGTCTCGATGGAAAGAGCTGTCTATCACCTTTGCTCGACATAACCTATTGTCCACCACCTTGGAATTATGATACAAACAAAATTCCATTCGAACGGGTTTGTGACGGAGTACTGGCACTGAGTGATGCTAATGGAGATAATACGGATGAATCCGACTGCAGAGACTGGCCATGTGATAATATGTATTCGCGATGTGACAGCTTCTGGACATGTCCTGATGGCCGAGATGAAGCCAATTGTGGTCAGAGATGGTGTCCAACAGAGACTCATGCATGCATTTCTCCCGTCAATTATACATTGCTCTGCTTGCCTGCTGAACGCGTGAACGATACAGTCGATGATTGTCTTGGAGCAACAGATGAACTGATGTTTTGTCTGGAGGGTTTTCCATCGGGCGTAGATACACCGCGTTTTCGTTGTTTCAACAGTGATAAATGTTTGTCAATGTCAAAACTGTGTGATGGTGAACCAGATTGTCTTCCTTTCGGCGACGATGATGAAAACTTCTGCAATGAACATCGATCAATCTGCAACGAGAAGTGGATTGATAATCGAAGCGTTGTCGAAGATCTTCTCTGTCGACTGGATGAAAATAGTCGAAGTCGCTATTTTTCAGTGCACACGTCGTCTAACTATCCTTCATGGGACAGCAGTGTCCAAGACAAATTCAATCATTGGTCAAAAGAGTCGCATGTTATTGTGGACGATATTCAATCAAGAGGCGACGATTATCCATGGCCATGGCTTTGTAATCGCGGACTACTGGTGCACGTTGCATTCAACAATGGCATCGTCGAGGATCGGTGCTTGTGTCCACCTAGTTATTATGGTGATCTGTGTCAATATCAAAGTCAACGAGTCAGTGTGACCTTGAGATTGACTGCAATCGATAGACGTGCCTCTTATGCTCTTGTTCTGATGTTGATCGATGAGAACGATGAAAAACAACAGATCGAGTCATATGATCAATCTGTGTACATCATGAAACATAGCTGCAGTCTTAAAATCAACCGATATTTGTTATATTCGACACGACCCAAGAGCACTTTAAAGAATTACAGTGTGCATCTCCATGTATTCGACAAGAATAAAATGATCTACATTGAGAGTTGGCACTTCGGCATTGATTTTCTCTTTTTGCCCGTGAATCGACTGGCTGTGTCTGTGGATATCTCGAGTACTCCATCTCCAATCTCATCTGGCTGTGTAAGGCATTGTCAACATGGCGAATGCGTAAAATATTCGAATAAGGAGAAATCGTTCTGTCGATGTTTTTCGGGCTGGTCGGGTATCGATTGTCAAATTCCAATCAACTGTGAAAATTGTTCGAAAGATTCGTTCTGTGTGGGAATAGCGAACAATCGAGCGATCTGTGTGTGCCCATTGGATAAGTTCGGTCCGCGATGTTTGTTAACATCATCATGTCCGTCGAATGCTTGTCTGAACGGCGGCCAATGTGTCCCGGCAGATGTCAGTGTGACAGGAAGTGATTATCATTGTATTTGCTCCGAACAATTCTTCGGATCTAGATGTGAAAATATTCTAGGCAAACTTTATGTGTCATTGGATGAAATCGATATTCCCTCGTATGTTGTCGCTTATTTTATCGGGGGAGTGTTAATTGATCGAAAGACAAAAGATCGAGGGGAAAAATCTCGAATAGAAAAATCTCGAAAAAAAAAATCTCGAAAGAAAAAAATCTCGAAAGAAAAAAATCTCGAAACGCAAAATCTCGACAAGAAAAAGACCGAAAAAATAACCTCGAATGAGCAAAATCTCGAAGTGCAAAATCTCGAACTATGAAATCTCGAAAGGTAAAATATCGAATACAGAAAATCTCTAAAGTTCAAAAAATAACAAATAACACGGAATGACTGATGAGTCATTCTTTTGCCTTCTTTATATTTTTCGTCTGTCTATTCATTCTTCTGTGTATATATAAACAAATGATATATGCGCATAAATTCATTTATCGTCGTTACATAACAAGTGGTTGTATTTTCATATAATGACCTCGATTGAATTTATTTCTAGTAACAAAGGCAAACCTTTGTTAGTCTTAGATTCGTATGTGTACCAATTGAATAAATTAACGATTAAAGTAAAATATTGGAAATGCGAAATCAAGTATTGTACAGCCACGGTACACACCGATGCAAATGATCAGTTTGTTAAAAGAGGTGGTCAACAGCACACACATTTATCATCACCAGAACATGTTCAAGTACGTAAATTAAAAAAACGTGTAAAAGATCGTGTTACACAAGAAAATATTTCTATCGGAAAAATTTATGATGATGAATTAGCACGATCACAGCTTAGTCAAACAGCGCTTGCTGTTGCACCAACAGCAGAAGAAGCAAGTAAGTTTACAAAAGTAGCAATAATGTAACCTCTATTATTTATTTTTACATAGAATCCGCTTTGAATCGTATTCGGCGGCAACTCACTCCAGTTTTACCTGAATCATGCTATTTTGCGATACCTGCTCCTTATTCTGACACTATTAGTGGTTGTCGATATTTGTTGTCTGACATTAATATGAACAAAAAACGTATTGTTTTATTTGCTACAGACCAACAATTACAACTTTTGTTCAAAGCAAAACATGTGTTAATGGATGGGACGTTCGATAGTTCTCCTCCATATTTTTCACAAGTTTATACACTTCATGCTATTAAGCATGGAAAAAGCAAGTAGTTCATATTACTTGAATATATCCATGTTTATTTTTTTTTAGCATTTCCATGTGTAATTGGTCTACTAACTGGTAAAACACGTAGTATATACGAACGAATGTTTGATGAATTAACATTTCATGCAAATCGTCTAAACTTGTTATTTGAACCTGAACGTATTACATCAGATTTTGAAAAATCACTTATCAAAGCAGTATCTAATAAAGTAATTTGAAAATATCTGACTTAACTTACTAATAAGCTATTTTATTTTCAGTTTCCAAGTGCTCGTCATAGTGGATGTTATTTTCACTTTACACAATGTATTTACCGCAAGATACAAAGTTTGGGTCTTGATATTTCATATAGAGAAGACGATGATGTACGTTCAACCTGTCGTCAGCTTATGGCTTTACCATTTTTACCTATGGAAGAAATAGAATTTGCATTCGAGGAGTTAATGGAACAATCACCAATTGTTGTTAATCCTTTGATCGAATACTTTAAAAATTATTGGATAACACAGGTGTCCATTAATATGTGGAGTGTATCTCATTTGGATACAAGAACGAATAATAGCGTTGAAGGTAATGTTGTTTTAATTTCATTTGTTTTCTAAGAATTTTCTTTTGCAGGCTGGCATAACCGTTTTAACAACAGAATAAATAAACACCATCCGAATATTTGGCACTTTATTTCTGTTATAAAAGTGGAGGAGGTGGTATTTCAACAACAACTAATTCATATTCAAACTGGTGCACAAAAGAAAAAAAAGAAAAAAACAACTGTTATGGAACAACGGCTTCAAACTTTATCATCAAGATTTGAAAATGCAGAAATTGATTTAAAAGAATATCTTCAAAGTTTATCATTACTTGTAGCAAAAGACATAAAATCTAAAAAATAAATGTCTAATCAATATTTTTATCTCTTGTGAACCTATTTCTTTTAGCTTTTCTTTTCTGTTACTTTTTTTTCTCCTGCTCAAGCGGTAGAACACCGCATCATAATCAATTTTTTGTTGATATTCTCTTGCATTTGTACGCTTTTTTTCATTATTCAACACACTTATGATAAATAAACCATGTATCTATCAAGTACTCGAACTACATTTACATTTTACACTTTCGAGATTTTCGAGATTTTCGAGATTTTGTATCTCGAGATTCTCGCTTTTCGAGGTTTTGCACATTCGAGATTTTTTTTTTCTGGGTTTGCGATTTTCGAGATTTTTATCCTTCGAGATTTTGCATATTCGAGATTTTGCCTTTCGATCTTTTTTTTTCGAGATTTTGCATTTCGATCTTTTTCCTTTCGGGCAATTAACACTGATTCATTTTATCAGCACTTCGAATGAATCGAAACCGACGAGTACTATGATACTTCAAAAGTTAACTCTGTTTCAGCGCATCGTCACTTTCTATATTTCGATTCCATATAATCTGATTGTTCTAAAAGCCAAAGAGAAACTCTACCTGGCCGTGATTCAACAATCTCCTCGAAAGAAAATTTCGACATCTATCAATCCAAATCGAGAATGTTTTCCCATAGAATCATTGTTCAATTCAAGTTTAATGAAGATGACTCGTCTTCAGCGAGTAAAATTTTATCATAGTCTATGTCAAAAGAACCTCAATTTACAGTGTTTCATAGAGGAAGCCTATTTGTGCTTGTGCACCAATGAACGTCATGCTAATTGTATGGACTTTGATCATCATCAGAATTTGCAATGTTTAAAGAAAGATTGGTGTGAAAATGGAGCTGAATGTCTACAAGATCATCCATCGTGTCCATCGATGAGAGGCTGTGTTTGTCAAGATTGTTTCTTTGGCAGTCGATGTCAATTTTATGCTAAGGGCTTCGGTTTGACGTTGGACGAAATCCTAGGCTATGAAATTCAACGCAATACCAGTATATTATGGCAACCTTTGTCGATAAAACTGAGTAGCGTGATTACGATGACAATGTTCGTCATCGGTTTACTCAACGCCATTATGGGCATCTTCATATTCAGCGATAGAAATACACAAGAGGTGGGTAGTGAACAGTATCTTCTCGCTTCATCAGTCACGTCACTCATCATCGTAATCTTGTTCACAGTCAAATTCTGGATCCTTTTTCTCTCTCACCAAGGTTCATCCAATCGTCGATATTTGATGATTATCAGCGGATTTGGAATCGAGATTCCCATGAAAATCTTCTTGTATGCGGATAATTGGCTTAATGCTTTTGTGGCCATGGAACGGGCGTATACTATCTACAAGGGAATCAAATTTAACAAGCAGATGAGCAAACAAGTGGCCGAATATGTCATCTGTTTCTTGTCCGTTATCATTGCTACATTCATGATTCCTCAATTGATTCATCTGGTTGTGTTTGACGACAAAAAAGAAGATCGCACATGGTGTGTCATGCACTATTCGTCATGGCTCGAGACCTACAACATGACGATGATTTCTTTTCACTTTATCGTTCCGCCATTGATCAATCAGCTGTCATCAATGTTTATCATCATCACGGCAGCTCGTCGACGCGCACATACGGATAACCATTATTTAAAATATCTGAGCTTCAAATTGAAACAATACAAGCACCTACTGATCAGTCCTTTTCTATTGGTCATTTTATCATTACTTCACGTTAGCATCATTTTATCCATGGATTGTAGAAAACCATCGCGTCGCTTTTGGCTTCATCTGCTCGGTTATTTCCTTTCATTTACATCATCGGTATTTTTTTTTTTAATTTTTGTTCTTCCATCGAGCACCTACAGACTAAGATTTAGAAATGCTTTCGCTCGTTTTTGGCGACGTTTTTCATCGTTTCAACTGAACTTTGTTACAAAAGAACGTTGTTAACACTCAAAGACGCTTTGTCATTCTTTTATGTCATTGCCTTGCTTTTTTCATCTGCTTTATGAGAAAGCGTATAATGTCTACTCATGCCGTTCGATTAAACATAGCTTTTCTCTTTTATCTCTTCATTTTCAGTATTGAAAAACCTCGAACTGATTAGTAGAATGTTGGAATACTTCTACTTCAGATAGTGACTAATTAAATACTCCAACAGGGTGTGGGTGTGGGGTGGGTGGGTGTGAGTGTGAGTGTGGGTGGGGTGTGGGGTGGCGGGTGGTGGGTGTGGGTGTGGGGTGGGGGTGGGTGTGGGTGTGAGTAAATAATAAGCAATCACACCCACACCCACACACCTCCATCTCCACATCCACCTCCACACCCACCCCCACACCCACCCCACACCTACACCCACAGCCTCCCACACCCACACCCTATTTTATCTAAATTTTTTTCAACAAGTAGTGATATACACAAAGGTAGATATATCTTTTGAGTTGTTTTTGTAAATTTAGTCAACATTTCTTTATTATTTAAACATCTCGAAAGCCAGCATTGGGCGATGATCTATCCAACATGTATACGAAACGTTCTTGTTCAACTTGTACTAATCGAGGTAATTCAGTTTCATTAATATTAACACGTCGATATTGTTCATTATGTCTATCATAAAGATCTTTACCGTTCCGAACACAATCAATAATATGTTTTTGATCATGATATTTAGGAATATCTAGGTCAGTATGTGAAAATGAAGCAATTTTTAGTCGAACTGTTTCCAAACGATCAAAACAATAAGAACAATGAAAACATGTACTAAGCATTGGACGATTTTGAAAACGACTTTCACGTAAATTTAATGGAATTTTATCATTTGGACTAAGTCGTGAAACAGTTACACCTGGAAAATAAGGATTAGGAGCATGACGAAATTCAAATGAATAATAATAAAAATCGCATTGAAGTAAGAGCGACTGAAATGGTGTAGGAAGTTGACATGAAGCAAGAGCTTGAATAAAACGAAATTTAGGTATTTCATCTAAATCTGATGTAAGTAATAAAAAATCTCTAGAAAAAATCAAATGAAATTCCATATAAATATAAATAATAGAATTCATAAAAGTTATACTTTTTTGAATTTGGTAAAGCTAATCGAATTCCTTCATTTCTCATTGTTCGTTCATTATACCAAGCATCTATTGTCTTATTGATTGAATTCATAAGATCCATTTCAACACGACGTATTTTATTGTGATATCGAGCAAAACGTGACCAATTTTCTTTCAAATACAATGGTTTTGGTTTTCCACTTAATGTTAGATTACTTTCAACAATAAGAAATAGAGTAACATAATCATATAATTCATACAAACGAATTTCTAACATATCAAATTCGTTATTAAATAAGAAGAAGTCGTAAATAAGAATACTGCTATTCGATATATTTCCGAAACCAAATGCAGAACAATTCACTGATTCTATTTGTACATGTTTTTTATTGAAGAGTAATGATTGTTTACGATAAACTTGTTGATACGAAAAGTAGAGAACATTCAAGAGGAAGATAATAAAAATGATTGAAAAAATCTGTCTTCGTCGTCCTGATTGGACTACTTGTATATTGTGAAAATTATAGGACATTCTGTGTGCTGTTTCTTCGATTTGTTCTATTTATTTAAGCTGTACGTGAAGATATGTTGCCATAATGAAAAACGACGGACACTCGCGGTATTAAACTGACAGGTGTTACTCCTTTGTTTCTCTAATATTTGTCGTCACTAAATATTCTACGAAAAAACAAAACATACTGTTCATATAATAAGATTTTGTGATTTAAGTATCGCTTTGTACGTATATGTTGTATTGAAGTTAGCATACTTACCAAAGTTATAACTTCGATACGACATACATGTTCTATCAAAATTACGAACTCTTGTGTAATATACAAAGAAACCCACGTTGTCTGTTTTTTGACAACTGTGATACAGTTACGGGCAGTTGCGGAAAAAAAATGTAGTTACACACAGCTGCGGAAATAATCGTAGTTACACGCAGTTGCGAAAAAAATATCGTAGTTACGCGGGTGTGAGTGTGTGTGTGAGTGTGTGTCAGCGTGTGGGTGTGGATGTGAGTGTGTGTGGACGCGTGGGTGTGGTTGTCTGTGTGGGTCTTCTTCTGAGCCACACTCCACACCCACACTCACATCCATACCCACACCCCACCCTTTTCCTAAACTTACATGAGTAACCCTATATAACTATGAGTTATAAATTATATCTAAATAAAAAGAAATCTTTTCCTATTTTCCACAACTTACATGACTAACCCTATATAACTATGAGTTATAAATTATATCTAGATAAAAAGAAATCTTTTCCTATTGTCCTCAACTTACATGACTAACCCTATATAACTATGAGTTATAAATTATATTTAAAGAAAAAAAAATGTTTCTTTTCTGCATGAATATGTCGGCTGGTAGATTTTTTTGAACTTTGAATTATTTTCGAAGTCGAATTACGCATCTAGTCGAAAAATTACAATCATAGAGATTTAAAAACTGGTTTTCGCCGAAAAAGATTCAAAAGAATAAGTTTTTCGAAAACATGCAAAAATGAATGAAGATTTGAATATTATGCGAAATATTTGTGCTTATTGTTGTTTTAAAATTCCAAAACTAGTCTTTTGTAATTCTCCACGTAAAGGTGCGTAAAAAATTACAACTAGCTATTTTTGTGATCCGAAATGAGCGGCGTCCTCTTAAAATACTAGTAGAATAATAAAAAGGTTTTCTAAGCACCTGCAAACCTATGAAGTACTATTTTATGAGTGATGAAAAGTAACTTTCAGTAAATTACAGTCAACATACCAACGGGAAAAAGCAGCGCATCCGATAAAATAAAACATAGATCTATTACTTCGAAAATCAACTTTCTCCATGTTCGGAATAAAAAAATAAAAAATGAGCACGCACTTGAAAATTTTGACTATCAATATTTCGCTTTCAGGTAAAATGCATGTGATATCCGAAATCAGCATAACAAATCGGATCGAACGATCTGCATATCATTAAAAAAGTTTTTATTATCAACATTCCATCCTTGCTTTCCCTCTGATCTAGTGGAGATTATTTTGTGTGAGTACACTTCCTCGGATCAAGTTTCGATGACAAATATTCCTTAATGATATGCAGATCATTTGATTCTACTTGTTATGCTAATTTCGAATACCATATGCATTTTATTTGAGAATGAAATCTTGATAGTCAAAATTTTCAAGCACACGCTCATTTTTTATTATTTTACTCCTAATACCGAAAAAGTTGATTTTCGAAATAACGTATTCTTTATTTTTTTATCGAATGCGCTGCTTTTTTCCGTTGGTATGTTGGCTGTAATCCACTGAAAATGATTTTTTCATCGCTATACAAAAGCAGTTGATAGGTTTGCAAGTGCTCAGAAAGCCTTTTTATGATTCTACTAGTATTTTGAAAGGACACAGCTTATTTCAAACCATAAAAACGGCTAGTTGAGATTTTTACACGGAGAAATATAAAAACACTTGTTTTAGAATTTTAAAACGACAATAAACGCGAATATTCCACATATATTCAAAACATTTATTCTTTTGAATTTTTTTCGGCGAAAACCAATTTTTAAACTTC
>CAJNOL010000648.1:0-10734 GCA_905250125.1 Rotaria sordida | reverse complement strand
GGTGTGGGTGTGGGTGTGGGTGTGGGTTGTGGGGGTGGGGGTGGGTGTGGGTGTGGGTGTGGGTGTGGGTGTGGGTGTGGGTGTGGGTGTGGGTGTGGGTGTGGGTGTGGGTGTGGGTGTGGGTATGAATGTAAGAGAAGACACCCATACCCCACACCCACAGCCACGCACCCACAGCCATACACCCACACCTCACACCCACATCCCACACTCACCCACACCTACACCCCACACCCACACCCACCCACACCCACACCCACACCCAACTAACATCCATCTAATCCAATCATGAGACATAGTTATTCTTCCGAAAAAGATGCAAGAAAAGAGAGAAACAGCGTATTATTTTCGTGATGTTCAAATCATATTGTTCTGTCCCTCGTAAATGTACTTTCGAATATAAAAAATAACAATTAAGACTGCATTCTCAAAGTCGCATGTAAATACTCATATTGCATTTATTGATTCTTTTTTGATTATAAGCGTGAGTCCTCACACACCTATACACGGTAAAGATGATTTTAACCATATAGTATTTAAGTATATGTAGTACATTGCGACCGAATTTTTGTGAAACACAATCGAAAATGAATGTTGAACTATAGAGCGAGCAAAGTGATTTCTTTAACCTGTCCTACAAACTGTGACAGACAAGTGAACAATAGCTATCTAGCATCATGAACCATGTGCATTGTGTTTTATATCTTAATCTCACAGCGACCACACTGACAACTTTTTAATCTTCTTTTCTTTGTTAATGTTTTGGAAAAAAACACAGCTATACTCACTTGTATTAAGTATAACAGAAATTTAAATATGGATCAGACGAACATACATGATCTCAAGCATAACAATCAAATGACAATAAAAAATACTAGATATTTTTCTGTAATTATTTGTTTTGACTACACTTAATTAATTTTAAAACAAGACTTAAAAGGATTTCCAACATCGCTGCTGTAGCTTAAACTTATAATTATTCATCCTTTCTTTACGTCTATGCTGAAAGTAAATTTTGAAAAGTAATCCCATAGAATTGAAAGTATGAGTCGACGAGCAACAGTTCTGCTAAAAGTAAACACAGAATTCTGTTAAGCATAAGACATGCTACATACAACATGTTTCATTATTTCCTCATTTTCTCATGCCACATTTTTTTGCGCTCTGCAAACATACGCTTTTTTGCATTAACTTGATAAAACATTCAATATTTTTCTCTCGAATGTAATCATTGGAACAATGGAAGAAGTAGGATGTGAATTCGACATTGTTTGGCTCGATAGTTTGATGAAAAATAATTTAAACGAACCTGATTATTTGAACCGTAAAACGGATTTAGGTAATTTGGTCGATCATCTCCATGTTTTCAATAATATAGATGAATGTCTAGAATATTTTTCTACGTTGGATGTCGCCGATAAAGTGCTCTTTATAGTATCCGGATCGATCGGTAAAAGTACACTTTCACAATTACATGAACAAACTCAGATCATTTGTGTTTACATATACTGTAATGATACAATTGAGCACAGCGAATGGGCAAATGGGTATCCGAAAGTACGCGGCATATATAACAAACCAGAGGAATTAGTACAAAAAATCCAGCACGATGTTCAATTTCTTCGACATCATTTCACACCTGCAAATATTTTTCCAGTCCAAAACGTTCATCAAACATCATTTCAAAATATTGACAAAGAGAAGACCACTTTCTTGTGGTTTCAATTACTTATTGATATTTTGGCACGACTGCCAAGAAATGAACAAAGTAAAAGAGATCTAATTGATGAATGCCGGAAATGCTATTCAAACAATTCGAGTGAGCAGCAAAAAATATCTGAATTCGAGTCAAATTATACGGAGAACCAAGCTATTGAATGGTATACACGCAACTGTTTTCTATTTCGTTTGATTAATCGTACTTTTAGAACACGAAATCTTGATAATATCTTTAACTTTCGCTATATCTTCATTGATTTGCAAAAGCAATTATTTGAATTGCATCAAACACAAATGCCACTGCATTCAGCTAAAACACTTTATCGAGGTCAAATCATTTCAGCTGGTGAACTTCAACAACTCAAAGATAATATTGGTGGCGTTTATTCTGTTAATGCCTTTTTCTCATCGTCAACTAACAGTAATGTTGCTCTTACCTTTCAAACTGGTGCTTTTGGAAAACCTTACTTCGAATGCGTTCTGTTTGAAATTCTTGTCGATAATAAAACTGATTCCAAATGGAAGGTGTCATTTGCTGATATTCATGATGTTAGCTTCAATAAAGATGAAGGTGAAGTGTGATTTGGCATGGGTAGTGTATTTCGTATTGTTGATGTGACAGCATTTACTTCTAATCTCTGGTTGGTGAATTTAACGCTACTTGAAAACAGTGGAATCGATGAGTCTTTAAGAGAGCACTATCTTGCAAATAATATAGGACAACAATCTTCGCTAATTATTATGAGCGAGTTTCTCAACATAATGGGCCAGTTTTCTCAAGCAAAACGCTATTGTGAATTACTTCTAAGAGAACATCTACCAGATGAAGAAAAAATGCAAATATATACACATTTATCTTATTATGAATACAAGCTTGATGATTTGACCGCAGCAAAACACTCAGGTAAGATTGCATTGGAGCTGGAACATTCACTAAAACTGATTGTACCTACAATATATTCACATATGGGTTTAATTTTGGGCGCACTTGGTGAATATCAGGATGCAATTAGGTATCATCAAATGTCAATTGAGGTGGAGCAAAAGACAAAAATAAAGGAGGATGAAGGTATGGCAATCGGATATCTGAACCTTGGTATGGCTTATTACGACTTATCTATGCTCAAGCCAGCACTTTACTGGTGTGAGAATATGGCTCTACAATGTCAACAGAAACTTTTACCCTCGGATCATCCAAGTCTGTCAGCGACATATTCGAACATAAGCAGTATTTACAGTCTTATGGGTGACCATAAATTGGCTCGATACAATTTAGAAAAAGCACTTGATATTAAAAAAAAGAGTCTATCACCCCTTCATTTCGATACACATATAATTTTGAGCAACCTTGCTCTCGAATATCAAGAGCTCGGTGACTATAATAGTGCTCTTAATTATTATCGCCAAGCACAAGAAGTTATCATTAATGCATCTCCCTTCAATCCAAAATTATTTGCCGAAAACTATGTAAGCATTGCTGCCGTACATGATTGTCGGGGTGACAACAGAAGAGCTTTATTTTATAATAAAATGGCACTTAAGCATTTGTCAAGAAAGAAACCTGAACATCACATCATTTTAGCTACTATCTACAATAATATAGGCATGCTTTTTATTAATATGAAATACTATAAATGTGCAATGAAAAATCTTATCAAGGCATTGGTTTTGGAGAAACGTTTTCTGGAATCGGCACATGTACTTTTGCTTACTACGCTGAGCAATATGGGTATGGCATACGAAGGATACGGTCTGCTTAAGAAAGCATTATACTTACATCGCAATGTTCTGAATATACGAAAGCATACTTTAGAGCGAAATCATCCTGATTTAGCTACCACATTGGATAATATTGGCTTTGTATCCTATAAAATCGGCAAATTTAAGGCTGCTATCAAACTGTATCAACAGGCACTTCGTATAAATGCTATCGCTCTGCCATTTGACCATCCTGCAACAGCTTGTATTTGTGATCATTTAGGCGATGTTTATCGTCGATTAGGTAATCGAAAACTATCACGGAAGTATTACAATCATGGAGAAAGTATGGCATGCGCATGTTTGCGTGATAGACCGCCTATGAAGCAATCTGAAAATGAAAAAGAAATATTAACGTACGATCAATCAACAGCTGAACTTGATTTTTTCACCCAAAATTACTTAGCTTCTATCAACAATTCAGATTCTTTAGTTGATAATAATATGACAATTAATTCGACAGCTTAAGTTATAGATATCTCAAAGTTTTATTAAGAGAGCGTCTGTGAGAGGATCGAACATAGTCATACTCTTGAAAACTTTGACCTATGCTTTTTTATGATTGGAAAAGAAAGCGCACGGTTAGAAACTACTAAATCCAAAGTTTCAGCTAACTTGAAAGACAGAATATACTTTTTTTTGTGACACATTCTTACAGAAAGAGCAATATTTATCTTGAAATGATTTGCTTAACCAGCAAAACATGATTAATTACCAGTTTGTGGGTGTGGGTCTTCTCTTTATCAACACTCCACCCTCACACTGCCATTCAGTCGCACCATACAATCATGAAAAAGGGTGTGGGTATGGGTGGATGTGGGTGTGGGTGGATATGGGGTGAGGATGTGACAGGGTGTGGGAGTGGGGTGTGTGGGGGTAGATGGGTGTGAGTGTGGGGGTGGGTGTGGGTGGCTGGATGTGGGGTGTGGGTGGGTGTGGGTGAGTGCAGGTGTGAATGTGGGTGTGGATATGAACGTGAGAGAAGGCACCCACACCCTCACCCACAGTCCAAGCAGACAACCACTAAAAAACGCCATTCTTATGCGTTCAAAAGCCCACATTTTAACAATTTAAAAGTACATTATTTTTAACTTTTTGTCTGACTGGGAGCCTCCTTGGGGCTAAAAGGTGGAACTAACATTTCTTCTTCGGTTTAATTACCCTAATATAAAATACGAAAAATGAATAGTATTTAATAGACAACAATCGATTGTGAGACAAATCATCTCTCCTATTTATATTCGAAATTTGAACAGAAATTTTGTCTCTCTATGTTTTTATTTGCTTGTTGCTATTCACTCATTATTTATTTTCTTCTTTTTGTTTTGTTTTTCTTAATTTACCGTTATTTTTATTATTTTAATCACTAATTTATCCGAAAAATCAATCTTTATTAAATTTAAAAAGCGAAATCAATTTGTTATTTAAACGATGAACAATGAGCTTGTCGATGTTTTCGTTTTTATTTCTTTGTCGCTTTTGTTTCCGACATCGACGTACACGTTCTCTATTTCACATTGCAAATTGCGGTTAACGCATCAATAAAACTTTCGTAATCATATCAGTTAATAATGAACGAACAATAAGTTCTGTTTCTTCTTCTTCTTCATTATTAGAAGTATTATTTTCATTATTCATTAGAATTGATTTGATTATCACAAAATACAACTAATGTAAAGAATAATTTCACTCAACGAATAAACATGGCAACCAATTTTGATCTCGCGTCTGTCAGTAATGGGGACATTTGTAAGGAGGAGGAACCGGAAAACTTCGACTTAAAACTTTTACTCACATATTTCTACAGGTGAGTTCCACAAAAATACTCAAAAAAACATACCAAAAAATTAATTTCATTTAAACTTTTGGCGCTAACTGTAGATCTAACACTGGTGAACGTATTTAATAACAGCGTCAGTATACTATTCGATAATGGAAATGGCTCATTCCAAGATCAAACGATATATTTGACTGATCATTTTCCAATTTCTATTGCAATCGGTGATTTGAATTATGATAATAAACTCGATCTCGAATTAGTCATCTGGATTGATGATTTTCTGAGCATATTACTCGGTAATGGTAATAGAACATTTCACAACCGATTTAACTACGTGATTAGCGTTTCACTAACATTTCTAACAGGGAGTGCTTTCAGAGAAGATACAAGATTAGATGTAATCGTGAACAAATTCGATGAGAATAGTATTAGCATTTTTTACAACTCATGTTTTTCATTGATTGACTTACTTGGCAATGAAAATAAAACATTCATAATATAATTTAACCGACAAAACATACTTTAATTATCTTGTTAACGGAAATACAAATAATATATATATGAACATATCCATTGACATAAATGTCCTCATAGATGGATTGAAATAAAAATGCTTTTCTGTGAAATTCAAACAATTTTTCAATAAGAGATGACAATACATTTTGAATTATTGTTGTACACTTATATTTTACACGTGAAAGATATAATGTTTTGATTACTATAAATTGTTTTTATTGTTCATTCAAGTGTCAAATGAGTAATATTTTATATTCTAAATAGAGTCGTAAAACAAAACATAAATGTTTCTAGTTGAAATACAAAAATATTTTATATGTTATAATTGTTAGTTTTTGATGATAATAGATATTTGCAATAAAGAATGATTTGTATATCGTGTTTATTCTATTTGACATATAAGTTTATGTTTATATAACTTCCAATCCATGATTTGACATTCTTTACTACAATAATAAGCTTGTTTACATTGACTACAAACATGAGATGAATTTGCTTTTCCACAACATCGACACATATTAATTATTCGTTCAGATTCATTTAGCATTGTAATCGATGAAAAATCATCAACACGAATTGATGGTTTTCTATCTTTTGCTCCTATTCGTAAATATGGATTGATAATAAGCATTTTTCTTCCATTTGTGTAAACCTTATTAATTAAATATTCGCTTTGTTCTTCAGGAAAACCATAAATATACATTCGTTGACAATCAAGATTTTCATCTTCGATTATGATTTGAATTGATGGAATCGATGAATATGCTTTTTCAATGATTGTTACAGAAAGAACATATCCATTATAAACATGATTCTTTGCTGGATTCATTTCTCTTAATGTAATTGGTTTCAAACCAATTAATGATTTAACTGTTGGCTGTTTAACTGATGGTTGATGAGTTTTAGGAATAATAAAAGTATTCTCATTACTTTTAGCTTTTGATAGTTGACTCTCCCATTCACGGTGATGTGTAATCACTTCGACTCTATGAGGATCAGTAAGACGCAGTTTAGGATTATTATCAGGAATTGTTTTTGTATTTGGTAAAGATTCATTATAAAGTCTAAATTTTAACAAGGTTTTACTTGTTGATTTGTAAGGTAAAAAACATGGTAATTGTAATTTTTCTGCCTCTTCACCTTGTCGGTATAAATTTTTGATAATATTTTCTTCATCAAGAGACATATTATGTTTCAAATAACAAGTAGCCATTTCATAAAATGATTCTGGTATGTATCGATGATCGTTAGGTGCAACTTCAAGAAATTTCTGATATGCTTCGATAGCTTCATTCCTATGGTGATCCATCAAACGTAATGCAACAGCTTTAAAATATAAAAGTTCATCATTGTTCGGATCTATTTCTAATCCTTGATTAGTCTCATAAAGAGCAGCTTCAAATCGTTTTAAAAAACCATTGGCTGAGGCGCTTAATTCAAAAAACCGAGCTGATTTCGGATAGTTTTGTTTACATAAATCAAGGAATTTAAGAATTAATTCATATGAATCCAGATGCAATGTAGCATAGCAATTTCTCGCATCTTCATCCAGTTGTGAATTAATATGAATTGACTGTGTTTTACATCGATAAAGTACTCCCTCGACTATTTTTACAATTTTTTGACGAATTTCCATCCCAGAATATTGAGCGACTATTTGTTCGATTCGATAACATTGCGAAAGTTCATGAACAAATGTATTTTCTTGTTCTTCTGTTAAACTATCAGATTCCATAAGTATTTTAAACGCTTGTTGAAAATGTTCTAAAGCATTGCAAAGTTTTCTAGCTGTTTTTGAACCACGATTAGCATAATCGTTTAATATATTATAATCATAAATAGTTTGATCAAATGATTCACATGAGGTTGGATTTACATTCATAAAATCAATGATATTTGTAATTTCGTCCATCACTTTTAAAATATTCGGTGAAGAAGAACCGATGAATTTTTGTTTTTCTTCTAAAATTTTTTCAAATGTAGAACGATTACTTTGAGCCTGAATATTTCCTGCATCACACGCTCGATCAAACCAAATTTTTGACATTTGTAAATCATTTCTGTCCAACAAAACTTTTGCTAAACTCAACATAGAACCTGAGTTTCCATTTTTCGCTGCCAACTGGAAAAGCTGTTCAGCTTTTGCAAGATCTTTATCAACACCAAGGCCATCGTGATACATTAGACCTAAATTGTTGGCAGAGTCAGGTAAGCCATGATCAATAGCACGTTGAAAGTAGTGAGCAGCAATTAATAAATTCTTGTGAACAGTAATACCGTCAGCATACTTAAGTCCTAAAGTATGTTCAGCTTCAGCTACGCCAAAGTTTCGCTCGTTTTTCAAAACAGGATGCTGTAGCGGTTGTGTGGCTGCTTGTTCATACAGTTTAAAGGCCAGATTATGATCTTTCTTTACACCTAAGCCACGATCTGTTAATAAAGCTAAATTACAAATTCCTTCAGCGTTGCTTTGTCTGGCTGCTTTAGCAAAATATTTTGCAGCTTGTGCATAATCTTGTTTAATACCAATATCTCCATGTACATATTTAAGTCCTTCTATCACATCAGCTCCTGATGGATATATTAATCCGGCTAAACTATGGCCTATTCGAGCCTCTTCTGGCTCTACACCAAATTTTTGTTTGAGATCATTCAAATATTCAGGAATTGTTTTTGGACTCCATTCTGGGTCAAGATGTTCATGTCGAGATTGTTGACTAAGTATTTGTCGACTATCATCCAACGCTTCTTGAATTTCCTTTTTCATAGGGTCAAGTGCAAATGCTCGTTCGAATGAATTAATTGCTTTTTCATATTCATTTAAAGCAGCATAGACTTTTCCAACACGAAAATGTCCTCTCCACCATGTTGGCCAAAGATTTCTTGCTTGTTTAGCATCTTTTAATGCGCGATATCGTTCATCTGTTGAACCATTGATTTCAAAATTCATAAAAGTAGTTGTCTCTTGTTCATATAATGATAAACGACTCGCAGCTAAATTTGAATAAAAAATAGCACGATTATGATTTGAAACACCGGCTAAAACGATTGCCTTCATAAACAATGTAATAGCTTCCAAATACTTTCTATCTTTATGAGCTTTTGTACCAAGTGAGTTTAAATGTGAAGCTTCTTTCACATTTTGTTCATTAATTGGTTGTTTTGGTGATTCAAAGATACTATCATCCTTTAGTTTATCTAACTCACTTTCAGTACTACCAAATGTTACTAAGATTGCTGATAAATCAGTCCATAATTGATTGAATTCTACATCATCAACAGATTTTGTTGAATGATGAACTAATTTATTTCGAATATCTTTTAATTGTTTCAAAAGTTTATCTTCTTCGTCAAGTTGTTGTATTTCAGTTGTATTCAAAGGTTTTGGACGATCAATATATAATAGAAGATTCATAAAAGTTGTTACATCCCATTCATCAGAATTTCCATTGGAAACAGATGTTTTTTGTGTACCTGTTAAACTAAGATTCTTATATTTCGTAATAACTTTTAAATAATTATTTCCACATGTAGATGAATTATCCCAAACTTGACCATTATTGAATAGTGAATAACGATTTTTAAATAATTGACGAAGTGAAATACAAGAACTTGCAATCAGTAGTTCTAATTTGAAATAATTACGAACTCCAGATGATATATGTGCCATATTATAACTAATCAATCAAGTTTTAATAGACTTCAACGAGTTAATAGATTGTGCGATAATTAATAAAGTTACATATGGTATGCACACTGCAAAACTTTTATTTTTCTTATATCTTCATCCCTATATTGCTTATCAACGTAACAGAATGAAAAGAAAAATAAATTTAGATAAATCGAGCCTCACACATGCATAAGCAAAATATTTTTTTTTCTTTTTACACTTCTCAGTTTCTTTTCATTGCAAATTTTTTCGTTCTCACGCGTTTCTATGCTAAAGTACGACATAGAGGTAGAAAAATGCATCCATTGTTGTTGTTCTCAAACGAATCTAACTAGTTACATTTAACTCTTCGTAGATGTCACGTATAGCTGGGTGGGGTGGGTGTGGTTGTGGGTGTTTGGGTGTGGGTCTTCATCTCATTCACACTACACATACCCACATCCACACCCACAACTTGCTTTATTAGCTAAGCCGTTGAAAGGCATTTACGATTGACGTTCGTGAATTGTGGAGAGGAGCGAATTATGAAACTGGAAAGCAGCATAGTGAAAGGATATATTTTGCTGTGAATAACACGTTTATGGTTACATAAGCCTCGGATGACATCTTTGAACTATCCTTTATTAGGCATTCCTGCCAGTTCAGCTACATCAGAACGTGTTTTTAGTTCATCAGGTCGAATATTAGAAAAAAGAAGATAGTATTTGAAGCCAGATATTGTTGATGATATTTTGATGACTTGAAATTTTCGAGATATATAGTTTTGTTATTTTTTGCTTTATGGTTGTAACAAATCGAATGAAATTGTATAATAAATTGATACAGAAATGTGGAATTTTCATCAGTGTTAAAAAGAATAGGGCAGGGCAGGGTCAGATTGTCAAAATCTCAGCAGGGCAGGTTACAGGTTGTCAAAATAGCGTTCCCTGCAGCCCTCTAGTCTTAGGCTCAGCTCGAAATCGAGTTTTTAGCTACCAAAGAGGAAGAGGGGTACCTTTAATATATTTTTCATTTAGAATTGAAAGAAAAGCTACTAAAGTGTTTGATAAAATCTTGATTCAATATTTAAGCAAAAATTTAAAGATTTCACACCTTCAATTTTAAGAACTACTGAGTTAAACATACTAATTAGTAAACTGGTTAAAATCTTGATAACATTGTATAGTTCTGCTTTTACAGAAATTTTGCATCACACTTGTAATCTGAAACAACATTTTTAGAAAACTGAGAAACAGCTTGAAAACGAACAAAATTCTACAAAACTTTTATAAACGAATGATCAAAATTGAGT
>CAJNOL010000647.1:100288-115770 GCA_905250125.1 Rotaria sordida | reverse complement strand
TAATAGATAAGATATCTGAAAAAGCAGAAAAACCTCTGAAAAGCAGACTTTTTTGCTAAAAGCAGAAGAGATGGCAACACTGCTGACGTCGGACATTTTTGTAGTTATTTTCAAATTTTTATCATTTTATTATTAACAAAACAATGTGAAAAGAAATGTACAGATTAATTATTATGAAAGCCAGATATAGAGTTGATGATCTTCAATTTTTACAATTACTTTATATTCATCATTTTTGTTTAAACCAAATGATTGACGTCGTTTATCGATGACATAGTTACGAGAACATGGATCATCTAATAGAGAATCATACTTGAAGTGTATTTTGAGAAATCGTAATTTTGCAAGACTTGCTAGAAAAATATCGATAATCGGCACTGAATCATCAATTGAATAGACTTCGATCTCTATAATAGTCAAAGATGGAAAACGTTGGACAAATTTCGATGCATATTTTAGAGGAAAATACAGACCATCTGCGACTAGGTCAAGCACATTCAGTTGTTTAAAAGTTTCACTGAGTGTTGGATTGTCGAATATTATGGGCAAGAACAATAATGAACTACTCATAGCAAGTTTTTTGACATTTGGACATGCCCTAAAAGAAAGAGAAGATAAAAGTATTTTGTAGTGTATATTAGACAAGCTCTGTGCTGTAACTGAAAAATCTAGCAAGTTAAGCGTTGTCTCTAGTAATTCAACATTAAACGTTTCAATCGATTTGGAATTGAAAAGCTGAGATCTATAAGATGATAAACGAATTCGCTATAGTTTTTGCTTGGCAAACTCAACTATCGTATATTAAAAGAGTTTATGTTCACATGAACAACCTGTATTTAGAAACATAAGATGCACTATACACTCGTTCAAAATCAATGAAATCAGCTTATAATATTTTGAAGACATTACTCTAATTAATCAATGTCAGTTTGATGTGCCATTTATCGTAAGAGGTCCTACGTTTAAAGTTGTCCTATATGTCGTCTGAAAGTTTAAATTAGACTAAAATCTTAGTAAAAATAAGTACAAATTTTTACTAAGATTTTCTAAGTGATAGTTTAGATAAGGATATACACAATTTGAAAGCAATTCAAGTCATGTAGCATAATCTTTACTATGTTAAGGACAGTAAAATCTTATATAAACAATGTTGAACTCGAAAACTTGAAACAAAACTTATGTATGAATTTTGGAATATCATGAACTTATAACATCCATAGAATCTATCAACTTTAAACAAGAATAGCTTAATAGTATCGACATTTCAAATGTATCTCATTTAATTTTAACTTGAAAATTATAACTATAGAATTCGTAGTGCACAAGTACAAAAATTTATTTCTATTACAAAGTAACAGGATTAGTAGGATTGAACGATTATTTTAGCGTCTCAAAAATAAAAATCTTTGTTTAAATATAAACACACAAATATTGAGAAGAAGAATTGTTTAATATATATACACAACTGTTTGCCTTAAGTTTTGTTACTAACCTAGCAATATTGAGGCAGTTGAAGTAGCTCAATAGGGGACAATCAGTTGCTCTTTTATTAAATGTAACTGATCGTTTTTCTTGATACTTCAGTGTTTTACTTTATTAGAAATTGCAGTTTTGTTTCTGGTACAATGTCATAATATTAGATATGAGCTTTTTGTGAAACACGATCTGAAAGGACTGTTGAAGTATATAGGGTAGAAAATTGCACCTCCCCATCATAGACCGTGACAGATATGTTCCAGACCCATCACAAACCGTGACAGATAGGGCTCCGACCCATCACAGACAGGCTCCGGAGACCATCACAGACCGTGACACAGGGCTTAGACTCATCACAGACCGTTTCCAGGAAGTATCACAGACCGTGACATACATGCTCTAGAGACCGTCACAGACAGTGATAGACAGGACTCGTGTCGATCACAGACTGTAACAGACAAGCTCTAAAGGTCATCACAGACCGTGACATACAGACTGTAAAGACCATCACAGATCACGACAGTGACGCTCTGGTGGTTGACTGACCATCAAAGTCATTCAACTGAGAGATTTATCAATAGAGGGAAAGAATAGCTTTAATAAACTTCTCCTTTGTATTTTGCGAAGTGGTGAAAAACTTTCTAATAGTGAACCACTGAAATTAAAAAAAAAACAATTATTTTATTGATGATGCTTATTCGTGAATGAAGTTAAAAACAGCTTTATCGTGTTTCACATTTTAATTCCGCAGGGATTGTGCTAACAGCTTTTTTTAAAAACTCTGACTTTTTCCCAAAGTCTCATCATCGTTCATTTGTGAATATATTCAGATGAAGTTAATCTTACAATTTCTAAGAAGATTTTATTTTTTTCAATGATATGTACATCAAAAGACTTTTATACATTAGAAAAGCTTAGCTCTTGAAAAATTTATTGCTACTGCAAGTTCACTTTGAAGACTTTTAATTTGAAATTTATGCTAAAAGATTGCGAACCTTGATATGACATGTAATAGAAGTTCAATTACTTCACACGATTTTCAATGATCTTTTGTAAGAAAATGAATTTAGAAAAGCTTATATTACATGCATCTCGCAAGAATCGTTCTGATACTCATAAAGTTATTTGTTAGGCTATGGTTTTATTCTAAATAAACATTCTTATAAGGTACATAAAATAGTTTTGTTTCTAGAAAAACTATAATAAATCTTGATATTTATTCAGTTGATAGAACTTACAGTAAAACATGTATAACAGCATGTAATCGTGTTAAAATTTTGTCTGGTGCAAATTCCACAGCATCGACTGTAGATAAATCAATAAGACTTGAAAGATTATCAAGACATTGTTGTGAATCATCGTCATTTTTATAAAACGGCATTAAAACTAGAGAAGAGAAAAATAGATGTTTGTAGTTTATTGAATAATCAAGTATATAGAATTGAATAAAAGAATTAAGTAAACTTACTTCGTGTTAGCCATGTTAGGGTATTCTCCAAGAACAATAAAATCGCTGGTTTCGGAAATGTTAAATAGAATATGAGGTGTTTGACATTTTGAAACGGAGGAATATTTGAAGAATGAATAATTGGTGTCGTTGTCTTTTTTGTCATAAAAAACCGCATCTCATGGTGATTAGAATGAAAATAATGATCATGAAGATTTGATGTGTTTGTTGATCGCATATCGAATGTATCACTAATTGTAATTGTCCGTATACGAGCTTCACGTCGTACTGTCAAATGATTATAATTAAGTGTACGCAAATTGATATGTTCAACTAAAATGACCATTATTATTAATAAGAATTTAAGAAATATTCATGTCTAGAACTTGTTTTGTCATTTTAAGAATTGTTTAACGCTTTTAGAGATAAATTCCGCAATACAAACAAATAAAAATAAGATCTTTTGATGGGATTACCACCAAAAATAACGATGAAACCTTTGAAGTTGGAGAAAAATAACTGACTTTTCAACAAATTTTTGGTTGAAATGGTAGAATTTATTCATAATTATTAGATTACTCATATGGTATAAATTTACGGAAACATCATTCTTTTAAGCTCGATCGATCATCTGCATTTTTCAAAACCAAATCCTTCTTATCTATGAAAAAAAGAACTTTACAAAAAATATGAAGTCTGAAAACTTTCCACATTGTTTTCTTTCAATCTCAAAACAAAAGAATCTGTTTAAAAATCCATTCAATTTCAATGAACTTTTACTAGTTGATAGAATATAATATTCTATAAAAATGTATTGGACGATTTGAACTGATGTCATTTTTTTTAAACGTTACAGAATTTTTTTTATTTAGTCGTACGATGCTTTGTAGAAATATCTATGTCTCTGCTCTGAATCATACATTCGCTTATTTTCTTTCATAAAAAAGTGTGTAAGGTAAAGTAACCATCAAAAGTTGATTGTCGAAGAAATTTTTTCCTGCAAAAAAAAAGAATTTCAAAAAATGACAAGAATTTACAAATAGAATTGTTTAACGATTTACTTTCTATAGTAGTCGACATCAGATCTTTAAAAGAACACAAGAATTTTGAACATCTACTAGCTTTTTAATCTTCGTCGTTGATAAATAGCTTTTATCAAAAGAATATAGTAGGATTTAAAAAATTTGACAATGTTAAAATATATCTATCTTGTCAGGGTACTGTTTTTTTAATTAGAAATAATGCTCATGATATGAAAAAATAAATTTTTTTAAAGCCAATGGAATATTTCGTCAATTTTATATTATATAGAATTAAACTATATGTAGAAATAAAAGTTTGTTTCACTTACATGGATGGTATGGACTAACTTTCCATCGATTAATCCCAATTTGCCATTGATAATATAGCTTGAGAAAACATCTGAACGAATTAAGAATTTCATTTAAATCTATTGCCATTCCACTTGTTATGAACGATATATAAAAATCGAATTTAGTCAAATAAGGTACATAGGTTGTCAAAGTCTCTTGCCAATTTTTTCCATTGGTCAAATCCATAATAAATGGTGAAATATTAAAGTCAACAATGAGTGTAAAAACAAATCGATGAAGATTAGGCATACAACGAAGAATAAGACCAATTGAACGAATGTCACATCGAGTCATCACTATTTGTAAATCGAATGATTTTAATGATGATGATATGGGAAGGCTAGTTTCGTCAATAGGTGGAAGACTTGGCACACTTAACAGACAAAAAAAAAAAGAAAATATATTTTATCTCAAGTAAACTAATGGATTTCAACCATTTACAGATTAACATATAGACTAACTTTATATAGGAATTATCTGTATCTAGTAGCTCTGTTGTTTTGATTGCCACCCAGAGATATCGTAGTGCACCATGCATACGAAATATAGGAATGAGAGAATAAATTGATATGCTATCGGATGTACCATAAAAGATCATTCGTAGATGCGTAAGATTTGTTGTAGTAATCAATCCTGTGCCTATCAGAGAATGATCATAGTAAAAATACAGATCAGCTGAGCGAAGTGTCGATGGTGGATCAGTTAAAATCCATTGGCTAAATTCTTGTGCTGCATATATACCAAGTTTGTCTTCTTCAACATTATTAGATTGAACTAGACGAAACAAAACAATCTTAGTCAATTTTTTCAATTGTTCAAAAATAATTTTCAGTTTGGGTGATGAAATCATTGTAAAAAATGTGCAAGAATGAAGATTGATAAAATGATGTCGATGAAAAAGATATGCAATGACGTTTGCTTGATCACGAATTTTGTCATACACTTGCAGTGAAACAACTTGATCAGAATGAAATTCCAGATGAGAAGATAAAAATTCAACTTGACGACGGCAACAACTAAATTCAATAAGTACATGGAGACGAATTGAATTCAGAATCGATGAAATACGGCAATTAAGAGAAGCAAATGCATAAAAGATGTCACTTGCATGTAAATAATCTAATATTTCGAAAAATATCTCGTCCGACAAATCTTCCAGTTGGGTATTGATAAACATTTTACTTGCTGCCGAGTATGATAATGACAACATATACGTCGTATATGCACTCAATGACGATATTGATTAACTCGTCGACAAGCAGACAAAGTGACCATTGTTAGACCGCTCTCTATATCTCAGTCATCATTGTTGCCGAATAAAAAAATTCAAGCAACATTCTTTTCCATTGCAATCGATGACAGAACAAAAGTCATGGAAATAGTCGACCGACAAATCGAGATGAATCATCGATTTATCATCAAATCACCAACATAGTAGTGCACTTAGTGGCGCTAATTTCTTAAATTCTCCAGATACTATTTCAAAGGGTCTTCTTAATATCAAATCGTAGCTGGATAGGAGACAGTTTATTTGATATACTCAATTTTTTCGGTACAAGAGCCGTTTCCAAGAAAAAGTCACTATAATTGATTGCGTTTTGATTGATCAGGTTGTATTGATTATTTTTCCATATAAACATTTTTTCTGAAAAAAATTAAAAACACAGTTCGATAGAGAAAAATTTTCTCTATCGACTAGTGTTTATCAAAACTTCGGCCTATTTAATTTTTTAAGAGGTCGCCACACGTAGTGCATTTGATATTAATTCGCTTAAGGCCTCCTCAGAAACCAACTTTGCTATTTTTCGTCCAATTTCAACCAAACTTTGGGATAATATTAGTCTAGGCTAGGATAGATTATGAACGAAATATCTCCCCTAAAACCCCAATAAACTAACGCGTTATAGTCAATTTATTGGTCAAAAGTACCTTGTACGCGGGCAAGATTTTCTCAATAAGAATACAAGCTAACATGCCTGGGCGGTTTTTAGGTTGTAGAGTGCCCTTAGGGCTAGGTCGTGACAGGACCCGATTTTTGAATTTTTCTTTCATTGTTTTTTAAAAATCCTTTTTTCAAAAATTCTTGAATTCATGGCCACAAAAAAAATCACTAATCAAAACGAAAGATTTACGGTTTTTATTTCAGTAAAAGAGAAATTCAAAAATCCAACTCTGTGACGACCTAGCCCTACCTGTCTACTATATAATAAAAAAAAATTATCACTTCCATATCGAGTCGTTATGAAGAAAAGCCTGCCCGCGTGAACGGCATGCTCGAAAAAACTCTTTTTGAGAAAAAGACTAAATAAGTTTTAGAAATCGATTTGTGCGAAGTGGGTGGGGTGTGGGTGTGGGTGTGGGTGCGATTGAAGAGAAGAATAACACACACACCCCACACCCACCCACACCCTTCATTACTTTTTTTAATGATTAACACATAGATGCGGTATGACAGAGACATGGATGGCTAGTGTCTTATATGCCAGTCTGCTTTTTTTCTTTGTTGTGCAAGTTAATCGGTTAAACTAAAAAGATAGAAGCTTAGTCGATTACATATTCATTTGTTTTTCGATTTACACATTAATGTGCTAAAATATAAAGACAGAGAGTAAATCTTATGTCTATGCACTTCTCAGTTTTGTTGTGCAAGTGAATGGACTAGGACAGAGAGATATATAAATAGACTTATACATATCTCTTTTTTTTCATTGGGGAAGATTATGTATTCAAACTGAGACAATCAATTAATATTTTATATATTCATTTCTATTTTTTTGGCTAGAAAAATAGATATCTCGCTTTTTACATATTCGCTTCTTTTTATTAGTCTGTATATCAACATATTAAGATAGAGAGAGATAGATATTTAATGTATTTGAGAGTACTTTTTTCGGTGTACATGTTAACACAATAAAAAAGAAATATCCACAGTTAATGCATAACATATTTGTCTCTTTGTTTCTTTCTGACAATAAATAAGTTCGAATAGAGCATTGGATTCTTCAATAGTCATTTAAGAGCGTAGCTTTTGAAAATTTTCTTGCCATTGTTCGAGTTACTATGCAAATCATATTTCTATCGTTTCCTAGAAGTCAATGATATGAATACGTACAGGAAAAATAGAAATTACTAGAGAACTAAAATGATTTCAAAAAATTTGACAATGACATTATTCAAAGTAGTTTTGTGTTTTTTTCTTTGAATGATACCGAAGGTTAAACAATTACTATTAAAATTCCTCTACAAAACTAAAATAAGATTATTTAGAAAAGTAAATGGAGAAGCTTCTCAGAAAAATTTGTAACACTGCAAGAAAAAGAGAAAAGTTGAAAATACAGGGTGCCCTTAAGGCCGTTTCTAGTCTACAATTTAACAGTTTAAAAAGTAACAAACTACATACAAAGCTCGTCACCAATTTTTCGTTATCAATTATATCCAAAAACTGACAAATCTCTCTACACCACTCTCGATGAACTATGAAATAAACACACAGATGCCCCCCATTTATTATCGGACACTATATACGTCCAAAACATAACACGTCATTAACCTTAATTCTCCTCTTCCAAATATAAATTTCATCGAGTTCTATATATAAGTAGTCTGCTACTAACGTGTTTAAGTCACCCAACCTCATCTCACCCACACCCATCGTCATCCTCACCCATTCTCTTTGATGCATATGCCTTTTCTTTACAGTTTTCGCGGAAAGCCGATATATATGCACAAAAGACACTTGGATAGTCTCTTTCTTTTCGCGGGAAAAATTCAATAATATAATGGAGAACAGTGCAGTTGGTTGACTATCAGCAGTGGGTTTTTTTCCAACCTACAAGAAAAAGAACACAAAGTCAATATTCAGGTGAAATGACGATGAATCAGCAAATATTGACAATCATAACAAGCTGTTTTTTTATGTTCTAATGAAAAATCTTCTACACTAAAAAGATATCGATTTCCCACGCAACTTTCAGAATTTTTATATATGTAAAAATACAAAAACCATATGAATTTTTTACACAAGAATAGGCTTTGTGTGCAGGAAAAGAAATCTCCCAAGAATTTTATCAAGAACTATAATTTTGTGCACTTATTCATCCTAATTCCATTTATGTTCGGTTGTATGATAGGCAAACCTAACTATAATGAAATTATTGTCATTTTCTAATGAGTATGTGGTCAATCTATTTTATATCTGGTCTGATTTTTTCATAAAAGTGATTTTATTTGCTGTTTTTCTTTTGTTTGGTGTTCAAAAGACACCTTGCCTAAACGTCAGTTATAAGTAAATCAATATTAGCTTTTGATAATCAATCATTAGAAAATATTCTCAAAAAAAAAATAAGGATCTTGTAAATGATTGTGTTTATTTGTAGTTTTGTTTACTGAAGTTAAATTTGATTGTTATGCTATTCGATATCTATTCAGTTTTTATTTGATTAATTCATATATCGACTGTCTCTGTAAGGGTGTGGGTGTGGTTGTTGGTCTTCTTGTCACTCACACCCACACCCACAGCCATATAGGATACATATGGTCTGATCATTCAACTGTGACGCTCCGAACATTACCTGGCTATATCTATGATCCTAATCAAGCATTCGAAAGACAATCGGACAATGGCGACGTCTATAAGGAACACCGTATTGTGAAGGATGCGATCTTAGCGAACGTGCAACACACACGAATGCTACTAAAAACTGGTGGTAAACAACTAAAGTTGTCTGAAATATGGAAAAAAGTAATTAGTATACTTTCATATTTGATGTAAATTTATGTTTTGATTTTCAACTATTTTTTAATTTATCCTTGTGATTTGAACAGAGAAAATGAAAAAATAAAGCTTCAATCAAGATTTCTAAATCTACTTATCAATGTAGGCTGAAGATCTTGAATAGAAGGGTCCCCCAATTAGAAGGCTCCCATAAAAAGGGTGTGGGTGTGGTTGTTGGTCTTCTTGTCACTCACACCCACACCCACATCCACACCCTCACAAATACTTTGATTTCTGTGGGAATCTAGCTTAGTTCTTTGAACTCTGAAATATAGACCTTTCTATAATCAAAATTCTCACATCCATAACTACTATACTCGCCTGTACCACCAAAGTGATACTTTTGTACCATGAAAATGCTCACTTGTACCATGACTATGGTACATTATACCATGAAAATGCTCATTTGTACCACGACTATGGTACTTTGTGCCATGAAAATGATCATTTGTACCAGGTGTTACAGACAGACACACAGACAGACACAGGTGAATTTCGGTTTCTAGACCCTATCCTTTCAGTCTAGGGAATAGAGTAATTGATATTTATTGTTGTATTCAAGTTCTGGTATTATTAGAATATAAGATAAGTACTTGATTTAGAATTATTTATTACATCACTTTGAAAATATTTATGTATTTCAGTTTTTGAATTCCACCGGTTCAATCGCACTCACTTAATGCTAGATTTTTCTATATGCACCATTATGTGTCATATATCTTCGATTGCACTATTTAGAGAAAATTAAGTTTCAATTTCATTAGTACTTATAATCGTTTACAGGGTGTCCCATCAATAGCACTACGATAAAAAATTCAAATATCTCCACTCCAGTTCAATCAAATGGATTAATGTTTTGGCTAATGATAGAGATTTATTTAAAATTTTTTTTCATATGGATAATGTAAGCAAACAACACTTCTGTTAAGTATTATTATTGACCTCACTAAAGAAATTTTATCTGTTATCATTTAAGAAAAATACATATGAAGGCTTTCATAAATAATTTTTAGTTGTTACCTAAGAAAGCAACAAGAAGAAATGAAAACAAGTTTTATACGTGATATAGCATTGATACAAATAGACCAAATTTTCACAACTAGCATTTTTAAATACCGCAAGTCGTGTCTGAAAAGTAAAACGCACAATTAAAGTCCTTTGGAGATTGAATCATCAACTTCTTCGATAAAGCCAGTGTTTCATGCTTGAAAATTCGGAATATTGTACTCGTTGGTTTTTAAATTAACTACTGTTGAAAATGTGGTCTATTTGCATCAATGCTATATCACTTATAAAACTTGTTTTTCGTTTCTTCTTGTTGCTCTCTTAGGTAACAACTGAAAATTATCTATGAAAGCCTTCATATGTATTTACATGATAAAAGGTAAAATTTCTTTAGTAAGGTCAACGATAATACTTAATAGAAGTGTTTGCTTACATTATCCGTATGAAAAAAATTTTTGAATAAAGCTCTATCATTAGCCAAAAAATTAGCCCATTCGATTGAACTGAAGTGGAGATATTTGAATTTTTTTATCGTAGTGCTATTTATGGGACACTCTGTATTATGCTATTAAATCGTGATGATAAGACATATAATCGATATAAGGCACCTTTCCTTTTTAAAATCTCCTTCAATCCATCCCTGCTCGTCATACAATCGATTCAATCGTTTTAAAAAATAGAAAATATCTATATGAAAACCCAGTTTTTAATATTTTATTATTTATCTGAGAATCTTGAATGGAAATATTTTTTTCATAAATCGCCTGAAAACATTCTACTTACTAATTGTTGGAAATTTGCGAATCATTCAATGTCCCTATTATTCGGAAAAAGTTACAACAAAAATTTATATTTGTTGTAAAAAAAAAAGAAGAAATACATACTCAGTATATAAACATATATATGCTATCATATCTAACTACCTGTACGTGTTTTGCTAATGTAAGAGAGTTTATGAAAATATGTTTTTATTTCTTTTTCATATGTTAAATAAAGTTAACATTCGTTTCGTGAGAGACGAGAAAAAAATGCAACGTACAGGCTGGTCTGTCTGACTACTTGCTTTTTTCACCGAAGTGAAACGAAAGCAATCTATGCCTCAATGATCAATATTATAAAAGAGGGTGGCGAATGCATTTTTCTTCACATTTTTTAATTTTTTTGCATTCATTTGAATTCATAGTTAGTGTATTCACTCATTCGTTTTTGACTCCAATTATCTTTGGGCATTATTTAAAGATAACTATGAATATACTATTGGCATTCAGTCTGCACTATTTAGATGATATCTATTCATGTCAGAGGTCGTTGCCTTAATGAATAGCGTAATTTGGATTTCTGTTCTATTTTCGTTCTTGTGACTAGGCAAGAAGATCAGCAGCTTATGAACAAGTCGAGAATACGGAAGGCGCCTTCTATTCTTTGAAACTTTCTTGCACAATTCATTCTCGTAATTTGAATATTGTGTTCTACGTGTTGTACACATAAGTTACTTACAAATATGCTGATCGATTCTTACATGAAACTTCAGTTCATGTATCGGAATCGATTTCAACTTTGTCTTAGATATTCTTTGCATATATGTGATGAAATAAAATACAGAAGTTTTTTCTATGCAGTATAATTTAAATAGAAGTAGATTCAGTAGTTCAGAATTGCTAGGTGCTCTAAAACAACACTCAATACATTGTCTATTTGACACGGCTCGATCAGGCAATTTTTGTGATAATAATATGACACAGATTAAACAAAACTGTTTCATTTGCAGTCCGTAATTGCAGTAGAATCTGGAACGCATAGAAGAGATTAAAGTTTGGACCACCATTCCTGATGCTATTTTGGACTAAAACATGACACAGATGGAACCAGTCGAATTTCTTGAAGATCAGTACTAGTACTAGTCTGAATAGGTCAGACCTGACTGAACCGATTGATCCGACATCTATAACGATACCACTTTTGGTTATGGTTGGTAGCAATTCTCTTTTAGGACAATGTTATTTGGTGTGGCTAGGTTTCAAAAAAGCTTGTTAGCGCAGCTTTTTTGGAGCTGAAATGTGGAACTCACATATCTTTCTTAGTTTGCAGTGGCGTAGTCAATGGAAGGACAAATGAGCAATTGCCCATTGAAGTTTTACTTTTTCAGAATGGTTTATTTATTTTTGAATTAGATAGTAACTCTACTTATATTCTTCCATCTGAATTACACATGCACTTTTTGCTTGTTCTTTTTGTGAACAATTAAGAAAAGAAGAAGGAAAGAATTGCTTCTGGTATTTTAACCAGGGTTACCAGATGAAAAACTTGAAAATCAGAAAAACATCAGAATTTTTTCTTCGAAATCGGAAACTAATCAGAAACTGTAACTCCTTACAAACCAAGGGCTATCATGTTGACATACTTGCACAAAACGCTACACTATTTTGTTTATCGATTTATACTTTATTTCCAAAAGTATTTCATAGTAAAGAAAGATAACACAAACATTATATAGCTCAGAGTGAAAGATCCTGTACTGTAAGTTAAGGAGATTGATCATAGTTGGATCAAATGAATGCTCGCAGTCACAAACTAACTAGTTTAAAACATGAGCTGTCAATACCGTACACAAAACCGAGATGTTTAAGTTTTAAGATATTTACAATTTGTTATGTGCTCACACTACGAAATTTCATCAACGGTTAATTTACTTTTTTCGTCATGGTTGGATGGAGCACGGTCATTTACATAAGAAAAAACATTATCACGCATATTAAAAAGCAATTTCTACGATGTCTAAGATAAGATTTTTTTACTTATAGAGGTAATAAACAAAAAATTTTAATTGCTATCAAATTGCTTTTGAATATGTGTGATATTGCCTCTCCTTATGTAAATAGTAGTGTTTCATCCAACCATGACGAAAAAAGTAAATTAATCGTTGATGAAATTTCGTAGTGTGAGCACTTGACAAATTGTAAATATCTTAAAATTGAAACATCTCGATCTGTGTACGCCATTGACAGCTCATATTTTAAACTAGTTCGTCTGTGAATGAGAGCATTCATTTGATCCGACTATGACCAATCTTCTTAGTTCGCAGTTACATGGCCTTCAATTGTTAGTTGATAGAAAAAAACCTAGCAAAAAACACCTAGTGTTGGTTTCTTTTACGAAGCCCAAAATCTGTTTACGAAAAATATGCGCAAACAAATCATATATATATAAACAATGCAGATCAAAAAATCTTACGAAAAATAATAAAGGTTATAGAATATAAATTCCGTATTTTTTTCAAGCTTTCCTTTGTTCAAAATTCCTTCAATAAATGTTTTTGAGCTAAAATATGTTTACAAAATCGTTCAAAAAAAACAATTATCATTCATTCTTAAATTTAGCAACGCAAAAATTTACTGATATATTAAAGCACTCGTCAGTGGCTGCAGAACTCAGAAACTACAAAAGATTAAGAAAGGAAAGAAAGTAACGGCATACAGATGTATAATATTAATGAGTTATAGTCGTAATTAATTTTGCTAGTGAAGCCACCATGTAAACACGTTCGAAATTCGGTAAAAATCAGAAAAAAGTACCAAAATCAGAAGATCAGAACAAAATCTGGAATAGAGTGACACATAGAAGAGAAAGGGAAAATCCAATGACGTATATATGAAAACATAAAGGAAAAAATCAAGATATGAAATGACGCAGTTCGTAGGGAAAATGTTCATGTGTGCTTCACAGATACATATTGGAAGAATCCTCAACATTACTTATGCATGCTTTTTTTACGTTATTAGCACTTTGTTAGGTCAAAAAAGTTTTGGCCTATCAATAAAAACCTTGCCCATTTCGCCCATCGGTTTTTTTCGACGCAAGAGAAGTTTGCCCGTTAGTCTAAAAATCCTGGTTGCGCCGCTGCTCTCCGATTTAGTTATAATGATAAAAACCACTAAAATCGAACAGAATTTTAATAGTTTTGTATATTTTTATCACATAGTGCAGTAACTGGGGTCCTTACTAAATACTCATGAACATCTTTTTGTCTTTCGATTAATCCATCAAAAGATGTAGAATTTCATGCGCTATTAGGATATATAACTTGCATTATATAGCTTATTTCTATAGTTGAAATAATTTTGAAAAAGATAAATAGAAAAAGAACAAAAAATGCAATTTGAAAAAATCTGACGATCAAGATGTCTTTTGTGCGCTTGAAATTTTTTTTGGTGGATAAATATAATTCTAGATGTTTATATATAGACTTGTAGAGAATTTTAAGGGCTATCAGAATATATAATTACTTTTCTAAAACTAACAATTTATAGTGACGACATTTTAAAAATATCGAGTGCAATTACTTCTTTTCTAGACGAAGATTTTTCATAAAAAAGCAGAATACTATTGAAAATTTTTTCTATACTAAAATTCAATATCAAAAAGTTTTGAGAACGGAATTCCACGTATTTCGATGTACTCTTTCAAATAAGACTATTCTCAAGTTATTCCATCGCGCAGATCCGACTAATTTGCCTCATCTAGGTGGGCATGTTTTTTGAAAATGGTATATGATATCAAGCAACAATTATCCAGTGATGATGTACTTTTATTACCATCAAAAGATAGCCAATAATCGATAGTATTTATGGTAAAAAAGTCTCTATTATAACTCTTATCGTTGTTTAGAAAATGAAAATTTACTGAAAAGTGTTGCTCTGAAAAGTGCTTCATATATAGCCTAGCCCTCATACTTGTTGCGTCTGTATCTCCACAGTAGCTTATCCATTTGAGCTGAAATTTTCAGTTTCTTCCTAACTTTGTTAGCTCTACCCACTGTAAAAATATCAGCCAAATCGGCAACATTCATTGCGCAACATTGGTCTCGGCTTAGGTACAATGCCTCAAAGAGTGAGATGTATCTCGTTATGAGAAATTTGAATTTTTTTCTTGGAATCAATTGCACATTTTTTTTTATGAAATGAGTTGGACAGTACTTTTTTTTGAAAAAAAAATAGCTTTTCAGAATTTTGATTTTTGAGAGTTTTCAAAGTTCTGATCATATCTTCCCTGAAACAAAACTTTTTAGAATCTTTTTTTTACCGAAACACTTAGAATTGAAAACTCTAAAAATACTGGAAGTTTCATCAAAATCAGAGAACTTTTTTTATACGATGTGGCTGAGATCCCATGAAAATAGCCTATGCAGCTGAACAGCTTTTAACTGGGATTTTCCTTTATTTATGTTGATCTTTATAATTAAGAATGAATATAAATGAATTTTCTATTTTGAAAAATGAAGATAAAATAAATAAAAAAGAAATTGTTTTTGATAAGAACTTAATTTTTAATGTTTACCCGATAACTCGCAAAAATTTATGACATGTTTGATACAAATATACAGGGTGTAAAAAAACCATTACGCCCCCCC
>CAJNOL010000647.1:87777-100188 GCA_905250125.1 Rotaria sordida | reverse complement strand
ATAAAATTGTTGGGGGTACTATTTGGTCTTTAGGTCTGGAAGGGGGGTGTAATGGTTTTTTTACACCCTGTAATATACAAAAAAGTTTTTTCATACATATTTTCATGTATCAGCTTCATCTTATAATAATATCACATATTGAAGCGATGTTGATGATAAGAAAGAATATTGATTAATATATCCTCTTGTTGTACTAGGTATTTGTCTAGTCACCAATCACAGAAAGAAATCTTGTTTTTTGTTTATTTCATCTTATTTTTATAAATATAAAGACTTTACTTAAATTTATCTTTTTAAATAAAAATAAAGTAGCACCTCTACTGCTAACAGATTCTTATCTTGTCATCGTAGAAAGAGTCATATATGCCGAGTCGATTTTTTGTATGCAAATGTATATCTTATATCACGTGCTCCAAGAAACATGACTTTGTCTAATTAATAATTGCTATCGTGTGTATTCAACCATAAACAGCACATCAGAAATGACAAAATGCAAAGAGGAGTGATGATTTACTTATGACGATATTAAATATCATGCATATGAGTCAGTATTTTTATGACGTTGGCAAAGGAGGAAGAGAATGAAAATTAATAAAAAGTATTGTATCAAACTATTTAAGGAGAAACTCTCGGAGAGTACGAAATCAAATCATTCTCTCATTCTATTCGCTAGATCGAATCATTACACTTGATAACGCCTTCGAAAGTAAGTAACGACCATCCATTTCAAACAAAAATTTTTGATTGTGAGAAAAATTTAACAAGTATCATTTCAACCAACGGTAAATTCTCATTGTCGAAAGTAAATTTACTAGTGTTTTTGGAAAATGGACTCGTTTTGAGATGGAAGAAGAACCGCGTCGAAAGACAGTTTTCTTGACTTAACTATGATTTGGAGAGCTAGTGGACTTATGGTACTGTGATTAGGGCAGTTTTAATAATCTATAGCTTATACCTAAAACATGATTATGAATTAGGGCAGTCACATTTCCGTTAAATTAGTAAGTTTTTAGTAAGTTCGACTAACTTAAACTAACGTAAATATGACACCCTAGGATGAACCTAGGGCTGTCACTTTTTACTTTAAAGAAAACTTCATAACTCACACGTTAGCAAGTTAGCCAACTTACCAACAAATAAATCAGTCAGTTCTTTGTAAATAAGTCATACTTACTAAATTTTGCGTTTAAAAATCACACTAACTAACTGATTCAACTTGGACTAACGTAGAAATGTCAGCTCTAATTCGAGGCTGGTATTGTATTTATTATAAGTGTGAGTGCGAGTGTGTGTGAAGAGTGAAATCTGACAAACAACCGTATTCACACTTGCGTCTACCTACACCCAACCCACCTTTCGCATGAATAAACACCAGAGCTTGAGCTTTATATTCATACAAAGATGTTGAGAATTCATCATGTATTTGAAAAGAAACTGTACCAACTTTTCTTTCGACACAACGTAGTGTTTGCAGGATGAATGGTAATAGTGCAGACGATAAATACATGGATCAAGTATTGACAGTCACTATGGTATACTAGGACTAGAGTTAAGATCAATGAGAAAAAAATTGCATCGAACTATTTGAGGATGCACAAGTATGAATCTTGTCTTCATCAACTCCCACTCATCCACCTTCAAAATACGGATTTAGAAGCGATGAGTCTGATGGAGATCCTTGCTTCATATTATTTTCTCGGAAATCAGTAATGGGCACATTTCTTTATTGAAGCTATCAGTGCTAGTTCAAAGCACTACTTAGAGTGTACCAAAAGTTCGAATCATGGCGTTACTTAGCCATATAGTAAGCTTTAAGAAATTTTCTTTCTATATGATCTGATAGAGAAAAGAATGCTCTATTTTTTCTATACTATTTGATCATACTCTAACTAATATCATGATAATAAATTTTCGGTAAGACTTTTTTTCGTTATCATTTATGCTCTAGTAAGTTTTGCGTTGCAGTATCCAATCCCGTAATACATTGTATTAACAACCAAAATATATCATAAGATGCAGCGCAAAAGGTTCTACAATCTTTATAGTAAAGCTTATTGTAATTGTTTTCAAAAGAAGAAAAATTCTGTGCGTCCAATTTTTCCAATGCTCAAAACTTTGTTTATTTTGAAAAATGAAAAGTGTAACTATAAAGTAAGTGATCTTGTGTAAATTGTAGAGCTTTTCACGCTACATCTTATGATATATTTTAGTTGTTAATACAATGAATTGAGGAATTGAAAACTAACTTGCCTCATTCGTTGTGATCTAGTACTATGAGCACAAAAAAAGTCTTATCGAAAATTTATTATCATGATATTAGTTGAAGTATGATGAAATAGTATAGAAAAAATAGAGCATTCTTTTCTCTATCAGACCATATAGAAAGAAAATTTCTTAAAGCTTACTATATGGCTAAGTAACGCCGTGATTCGAACTTTTGGTACACTCTAAGTACAATTAACAACCTGTTTTAATAATTTCTCAAAAATACCTTTGAAAAGCAATTCAAAAAACTGGTTTTCATCGAACGAATGTCACACTAACATCGAAAACAATTTAGTAAAAATCTACTAAGAAAAAGCCTTGTAAGATTTTGAAATAATCACTTTATTTGCCTGTAAACTGCTCCGAATTTTAACAGAGATCAAAATTGTACTGGTTCAGCGAAAATTCTTGGTGCTTCGGTTTCAGATTCTTGACTGATCCAATCGAGATCATCCAAGAATCCTCTCTGTTCTCCTGAGAAAACGACTAAATCTTAAAGAAAGTGCGTAGCCACGGAATTATAAGGTCCTGGCAGAATTTGATACAGGATTTCATCAAGGTCCTGAACAAGTTTCCATTGTCTTTGAATCAAGGATCGTTTGGAAAATCGTTAATTTCTGAACAAACTGTGTAGCCAGGTTATCATTCAGAAAATAATATGGTTCTGGGTGTGAATGCGGGTTCATCTTATGTTAACTAATATTCACAGCTACTGATAAACACTTCTGTTAGATTCTTGTTGAGATCCTCCTACATGCGCATTTTACTATGCCATGAATATCTAAGATACTAAACAGCTTCCAGATTAAACAACTGTCGGAATTAGTCGAGAAGGATTCATCACAGCTTTTCACTTGTTGACGTTCTTTCAAATTCTCCTTGTTAGCAATAACATGAACGTTTGGATCTCATACAAATAATTAAAAATGTTGATTCAGTTCAATAATTGTTATTCAAAAATCAGAAAATGTCAGGAAGTAACAAGTATCTAATTTGATTTTATGTGAAACTTTCTTGTAAATGGCTCTATTGTTTACCAATAACATCTCGATTAGTCAAAAGAAACTCATATATTGATGGAATACGGCTATTTTCACATCGATTACTATCGATCTTTTCGCGCACTGACAGCCTTTTTTAAATGTCTTGAGTTGGAAAATACAGAACCGTGTACTTGAACAAATTTAATAGTTATGCGAAGTATATCAGTGATAACTCATACGTTAGTAGGCCAAAACTTCGGACACTTAAAGTAGTCTTAGTGAAGAAGTAGCTGCTTTATCATTACATGCTAATCAGATAGGTTTTTTCGAGAAAGTAGTGATATGAAATATAAAAGCTAATTTTTTTCAAGATTCTTTTGAAAACTTTACCGAAAAATCGAATTAGAAGACCACCCTGGAAACTTTGCATCGTAGGACGCATTAGAAGACCTGGGATCTTCTAGTAAGGGAGGATATATGTACTATGATGTCGGAAAATCAAATAAGAACTCTTACTGTTCTGCTTACTGTTCTGGTCAAGAATCCCTTAACATATCCTCAAGAAATTCCCAAAATATTTCCAGAGATTGTCCAAGGAACAGCAACCTTCTCTATCGTGAATATCAAAGTTGACTTAATTTTTTTTCTAAATAATACTTACTTTAGCAGTTGCCCTTGTGATTAGCCTAAATATAAAATATATAATTAAGTGTTAAAAGTAGTTACCATTCTGATTATTGTTACTATTCATCTGAATTAGAAAAAAACATATATGTAATTTTTATTATTGTTGCTGTCAATCTAAATAAAAAATCGCACTACTGATATTTTGCATGAAATATACCGTCATGATTGCTTTTTGAGATTCGCCTAAATAAAAAAGACAATTAATTTCTTTTTAACCGATACTCACTGTCGATTCTACAGAGTGTCTTAAAAGTTTTATTGAAAAAAGAAACTTGAATATTTCTTTAACAGTTTAAACGATTTTCGTGAGCTTTGTATAGTTTCATTCTATATTCATTGAAGTTTGATTTCATGTAAAACTTGTCTCTAATAATAGATGTACAAAATAACTATTTACAAATGTAATGCACACAGCTATCGTTTTAGAAAAAGTATCTAAAAATATCATATAATTTGTTTCGATTTTATTGTTGATTTTATTTTTCATCTAAACGAGATCTTTCACCGATTGCTTGTAAAAATTGTTGTCTACATGTTTATATAGAAAACGTGGACTCGTGTTGCTTCAGCTGATCATGATGCTCGTTGATATTGATTGTCTCTTCTATTGAGCTTGATCAGAGAAATGTTCTTCAGAAACTGACCGACTTTGTGACTACGAGGAGAAGAAACTTCATCACTGTCAAATAAATAGAGTCTTTTTAGCCTAGATTGCTCCTTTCTAGACTAAAAATAGATCTAAAACATAGTAAACTACTCTTCTCTATTAATATGGCTTCCGTGAAAAATAGTGCAAACACTTGATTCTCTAGTATCTCACTATAAATGTTCCTTTTCAAGACTGCATAATCATTTCAATAGTTCCATCATTTTATAACATCTGATAAATTTTTGGTAAGCTAAAGAATAAAATCACCCATGTCGTTTAAACTGCATGAAGTTTATAAAACTCATACAAAATTGTTAAGTGTTAGTCGAAATCGCGTCCCGCTCGTAATGTGAGCGTGTTGAAGCCACCGATACCAGCCACGTCAGCTACATTCGCTAAGTTTTCGAGTTTGATGTTTATTGAAGATAGCGCCAAAAAATAGCTATTCGTTAGATGACGTAATCAATAGAAGAATTATTGATGCCATCTGACATAACTTCCTGTAGTGCAGTAATATGGACTTTTTTGATTTGCAATCGAGTTTTTCAAGATTGAAAATGATAATTTAGCAGTGAAATTTTCAAAAAGTTGATAAAAAATATGAGAAAATTGTTCGAACCGTCATTTTTTTAAAAGAACTGCAGTCAATCGTCGGTTTTCATGAAAAATCGAAAACATGAGAATAATAAGATCGAAATAAATTTTATATGATGTTTTTATATACTTTTTTCTAAAATCATAGTTGTGTGTATTACATTTGTAGATGGTTATTTTGTACACCTATTAGAGACAAATTTTACATGAAACCAAACTTTAATAAATATAGAATGAAACTATACAAAGCTCACGAAAGTCGCTTAAACTATGTATTAAAGAAATATTCAAGTTTCTTTTTCAAACGAACTTTTGTGATACCCTGTGGAAGCGAAACAGATCATACGAGAGGACTCTAATCAATACTTTCATTTGAAATCCTTACGCATCTATATCCATATAGAATGTCAGTAGTACGCGCGGTTTTTCTAAATAAATTAGTAAAGCCAAGTATTTGATCTCATCCAACAAGATGAACTATAGAGTACTTCAGAATATTTTTCTACGATCCTAACTTGAGATCTACTATTGAAGCGAAAACCGACTTTTTCAACAGGTTTACTTCTGATATAGTATCCAGTAAAATCTGAAGTGTTTTTGTTTAGGATAATAAAGATAAATCGAACAGAAAATATCTGGAGACATAAGTCTAGTACTCGTCGTAAATGCAAATGAATTTAGAAGCCAAAAGAGAGACACTTGCATGCTTCCATGTCACAAAAATGAAGAAAAAAAAACGAAAAAAAAATATTTGTCCAACAGTTAGGTAACAGCAAATTCTTTTCATGACGTGACGTCACACGAAGAGATTTGAATCAGTCATATTTATAAGCTTAACATGAAACTAAACTTAAATGACCGAATGATATGTGAACTATCTCAAAACATTATAAGAAGTCATGGAGTACATACATAATAGGAAGATTCTTGAAAAACAAAAGCAAACTGCGTTTTCGTTGATAAGAATGAGCTCTTTGAAAGGACCATCCGAATATGCTGTGGTTGTAGCATTAGATAATAGAAGGAACGCAGCAAAAAAAAACAGCGAAATCATCGATTTAATAAAAGCATAAGATTTTTCGAAGACGTGACGAAACAGGAAGAAACAAACTGATATATTGTCAATCGAGGCTTGTTGAAAATGTGGCGAAAGCAATAGTTGGACACTATTCGAAATCATATATACAGAAGAGAGAAGAGTAATTGTGCGAATCCAGAAAAAGTTAATTGATGAGATTTTTTTGAGATACCACAATTTATGCAATGTTCGTCCCTTGCAACCGAAGGGGGGGGGGGCATTATCGGTATATTTTAGATGTTACTCGTAGTACCGATTACACTCGTCTGAATGATTGTGTATCAGGCTTTCAAAAATCCACTGAGTAGTAATTTCTATACATGTAATAGTTCAAAATAAGCCATCTTCCATGATCTCTCGCACTTGCACATCACAATCATATTTTAAGTGCCACTAGTGACATAATACCTCAAAGCAGGTGTTGCCAACAGTAATACTCAAGGGAGACGGGAAATGATAACAAATCGAGTTACTTCTTGGTGACACTTGACAAATTTTTTGGATATTAGTTGAAAAATGGCGGCTACACGCAGAAAATTTTTTCCTATGTTCGAAAGTGATTGTCTCTTTTCTCTCGATCAGCCAATTAATATGGCCTGCACTTTTCTAGCTAACCATTGTCATTGAACACAATATCAAAAACAGTCGTAACTTGAGAAGAGAGGTGAAGAAACACAAATCTTCTTAGACCATTTTATTTTAGTGATGTATAGTTTTATCGAAATAATATCAGTTCACAATCTTCTGATGTCGAACAAATGTATTTCGCTCAAACACGTGAAAACATACACATCAAAACTTGAAATGGCTTGTGTGGAAATTATTCATACTTTGCTTTAATATACTTTTTTCCAAAACTAATTCAAAAGAAAAAGATGAGTTTGGAATGTGACGCATTTCGACAACTTTTTTTCTAAACGTTGAAAAGAGGACCAAATAACTTCGATGTGCGTTTTACATGTAGAAACTTTGTGGTGCCTTGACCAAGGTTCGACGGATCTGAAGTTATGCTACTGGCTGTTGTAAAAAATATGACTAGAAAACATGTTTAAGGTCTTACATCTGAAAGTATCCATGCCAGAGAATTGAAAACAGAAAAAATAATGTATCCTAGTTTTGACAGAAATCAATAAAAACTAAATAAGCGTTAGCTCGTTAAATAAACATTCGAAGCAGTAGCTTTGATAGTCGTTTTAATATGCTGCAATATTTGCGCAAGTGTTTTGATTGGATATAGGTTTATCGCTAAAAATCTTGTGCAGTTTGCTCAACATATTAAACACATTTGTTTAATAGTTGAAAAATCATTGAAATTGCACAGAAAAGTTGTCCGCTTGTACGTATATTAACTGAATAGATTAGACAAAACTATTGCATCGATGGTTTACTGTAGAAACTTGCCATGGTTAGAGATATATTTATATGCTCATATCAGGTATGTGTTCTTCCTTAGCTACTGTCTTTGCGTAGATTGAAATGACTTCTATGGATAAGAATGTTAAATTGGCCAACTACTTGCTTCCTAAGTATGGTGTTTTCGTCGATGAAGACGAGGAGCCGAGATCAAATTCAAATGCGCAAAATGCAAGAAATGCTCAGAACAATAGTATTGCTCGAATGAAAAATTTCACGATTCGACAGAAAATGTATGACTTTTTCTTCTGGTGTCAAATATCATTGTTGTTGCTCTTTCCTAGGGGATTTTGTTGCTGTTCAACACTTAAAAAAAGTGCCAAGCCTATCTTTCTACTGCCTACAATTACAAGTATAGTTACAATCATCGGTATGCTGATTGTTTGTTTAACCGCACCAAAACAACCAGGTATGTTCTTGTTGTTTTACATTCTTCGTATTCAATACGATAAAAATTCACAGTTAATTCGGTTCTGTTTTTCCAGTATTGTGAGTTTTGTTTAAAAAAAAGCTGAAATTGTGATAAGTTTATATCGAGATGCTCGAAGCAAACCATCCAGCGAGGACGGAATTATAAGCACTGCAACTGGTTCACTTTTTCATTTCAAATTAGTACTGACGAACGCGAATCGACCAAGGTGATCATCACCAGTACATCTGGTACTTTGTCCATAAGTGGCACCGTTCTATTTTCCTTATTGATGGGGATTATAGATTAGAAAAGAATTCCAGAAAGAATCATCCCATTGCTGCTTTGCTCTAGAGGAACAAGGATAATAAGTTTCTCTGAGACGGAGATTATTGCGTTTTCTACATATATTTTTTTCATATCTCAATAAAGCAACAACTTCATGATTTGATTTTTTTTACAAATTGATGTTACACATTGTTACTTGTTGCACAAAGATCAACTTTATCTTATTCAATGTTCGTGAATCACTACTTCTATAATTTTTGGTGATACTCTTTCACATCTCTGAGTGAAAACGGCAGTTTATCCTGAATTTATTTTTCTCTATCTCATCGATATTTTCTTGGATATAATAGAAATGTGAAAGAATAAGAGAAAATGCAAGTGATTTTTTCATAGTGTGAAAAAAGTAAATATTTCTTCTCCACGATACACATCTTCTTTACATTTTCTTACTTTATGTTGCCTGTAGAGGAGAGTAAGCAGTTTATGTATTCCATCTATATCTTCTTTCGTTCTGCTAGTATGTTCTGATACAGTCGTTTTCTTTTTGTCTTTCTCTATGACTCATGTGTGTTCTCATTTCTTTATTACATTCTAGTGAATTCTTTTCGTTACCACTCTTTGAAACAATAAAACTTTGTATACACGTCATAAAATAATAATTCTGTCTGACTCATAGATGATTAGTAGTCGACTATCTTCACAAAATGAACAGATAGTAAGTACATTTTTTCTATTTTATCATCATCTACATGTCTCGATAATAAAAATGAGTAGTCTCTACAACATCTTAAGAGTATTATTAAATCTAACATCAGACAAATTATCCTAGAAGTAAACTTAGGTGTAGTAGAAGATCTGTGAATAAAAACTGAGAAGAATATTTATTACTATTTATGATCAAACAAATTGATAGAAGTCATTTATTGCTTACTGTACAGAAAAGAGTAGAGATAAATAGTTGCACACTTGTTACTCAAAAACTATCGATGAACATGCGTTTTACATATGACGGAACTACTGACAAATACACTAACTATGATAGGTCGTATTCATGCATGGTTAGTCAGCCCGTAGCTTTACATTCCCTTCTTTATCGTCAGAATTTTGTCCATTGTTATTCTCAAGCATTCGTAGCAGAATCCGTTATATTTTGTTTGTTGCTGTAATTACCAATCCAAAATACTGATTGAATCACTGAAAGCATTGCAGAACACAACCATTTTGATGCACATTTGATTCTGCAACAATATGACACAACACATTTTTCGAACGAATTCTACAGTAAATGAAAAGATAGGAACAGACAAGTGGTCCGGTTGATGAATTTTCATATATAACTCTATCTGTATTCTAAGAAACTAAGTAGAGTTCTTTTGAAAGATGATGATTTTGAATTAACTCTAAATAGAGTCATACGATAATTTCTGACAGCATATTATAGGAATCGTGATAATTCGAAATAATATAGGACAGATGGTTTCATTGCGGAAAACAATCAATCATCACATTGTCTTTAATGTATCGTTTAGTTCCAAAATGTAGCCTCAATTTCAAACCAATGGCTCAAAAGCCAATTGAATATAAGCATGGTCCACGATCTGTCGCGATCTGTGATTTCGACAATGACACAGTTTTGGATATGGTTATTGCCAATCATATAGTGAACAAAATAGCTGTCTATTTGGGACATGGTAATGGTACCTTTGAAGATCCAACCATGTATTCAACAGGTTCCTACTCTAATCCTTATATGGTCACAGTTGGTAATTTCAACAATGACACCCGATTGGATATTGCAGTAGCGAATTTCGGCACTAACAATATAGGCATCTTTCATGGATTTGGGAATGGATCCTTCTCAAGTCAAATAGAGTTTTCAACAGGCTCATCTCGTCCGATAGCAATTATTGCCTTTGATTTCAACAATGATTCACTACTTGATATTGCTACCGCCAATTATGGAACCCACAGTATCAGTATATTCTATGCCTGTGACCATGGAAACTTTTCGCCTCCAATTACTTATTCAACAGGTTATGATTCTCTTCCATCTTCATTAGCTGCTGGAGATTTCAATAACGACAATTATGTAGACCTCGCCATCGCTAATTATGGCACGAATAATGTTGGCATACTTTTTGGAAATAGCAACAGAACTTTTGACGAACAAATCACGTTTTCAACTGGCGTTGGTTCTCATCCGTACTCAATCGCCGTTGGCCATTTCAATGCCCACAACTTTCTCGACATAGCTATCGCGAACTCTGGAACTCACCAAATAGATGTACTTATCAACAACGGCAATACAACTTTCACTAATCAAGCTGTATATTCCAATAATTCTATATCTCCATATGCGATTGGCGTCGGAGACTTCAACGAAGATAATCGATTAGACATCGTCATTACTAATAACGGCATTGAAAATATAGGTGTACTTCTTGGATATGGAAATGGCAATTTCGAAAATCCAATCATATTTTCAACTGGATCTTATTCTTCGATTTCCGTTGCCATAGGTGATCTTAACAAGGACCACCGATTAGACATCGTTATCGTCAACAATGATACTGGTAGCATAGATATTCTCCTTGGTCAATATGCAGGTTTCCCAAATCAAACAAACTATCCAACTGGCTCTTCTCCACAATCTGTAGCTGTTGGTGATTTCAACAACGATACTCGACTAGATATCGTTGTCGCCAATAATGGTAGCAATGATGTGAGTATCCTTCTTGGATATGAGAATGGTTCCTTTGGAAAAGAAACAAGATATTCAGTTGGCTTTTATCCACAATCTGTAGCTGTTGGTGATTTCAACAACGATACTCGACTAGATATTGTTGTCGCCAATCAGGATAGCAATGATGTGAGTGTTCTGTTGCAATATAACAGAGGAGCGATAGCATATGAAATGGCTTATGCATCTGGTGATGGATCTAGCCTACAATGTGTAGTAATTGGTGATTTGAATAATGACACTAATGTGGATATCATCTTGGCTAATTACGGCACTAATAATATAGGTATCCTTTTTGGATATGGAAATGGCAATTTCAAAAATCAAATGATTCTTAGCACTGGCATAAATTCTCATCCGACTTCGGTTGCTATTGGCGACTTCAATGGTGACAGTGTAGTAGACATCGCTGTGGCCAATTATGGTACAAAGGAAGTAGGTATGATGCTTGGATATGGGAACCGAACATTTGCAAATCAAACAAGTGAAGGAATTAGTTTCGATTCACGTCCGTTAGCTGTAGCTTCTGGTGATTTTAATAATGATAAACGATCAGAAATCGCTATCATTTACGACAGAAATGATAATGTGGATATCTTTGTTGCATACAATCGTGGTTCTTTTGCAAAAGAAACAAGATATTCAGTTGGCTTGTATCCAAATTCTGTAGCTGTTGGTGATTTCAACAATGACACTCGACTAGATATCGTTGTCGCCAATCGGGATAGCAATGACGTGAGTATCCTTCTTGGATATGGGAATGGTTCTTTTTCAGAACAAACAAGATATTCAGTTGGCCCTCAGCCACAATCTGTAGCTGTTGGTGATTTCAACAATGACACTCGACTAGATATTGTTGTCGCCAATGACGGCAATGATGTGAGTGTCCTTCTTGGATATGGAAATGGTTCTTTTGCAAGCCAAACAAGATGTTCAGTTGGCTTGTATCTAAGTTCTGTAGCCGTTGGTGATTTCAACAATGACACTCGACTAGATATTGTTGTCGCGAATTGGTTGAGAAATTATGTGAGTGTCCTTCTTGGATATGGGAATGGTTCTTTTGCAGAAGAAACAAGATATTCAGTTGGCTTGTATCCATATTCTGTAGCTGTTGGCGATTTCAACAATGACACTCGACTAGATATCGTTGTCGCCAATGTTAATAGCAATGATGTGAGTATCCTTGTTGGATATGGGAACGGTTCTTTTGCAGAACAAACAAGATATTCAGTTGGCTCTGGGCCATGGTCTGTAGCTGTTGGTGATTTCAACAACGATACTCGACTAGATATCGTTGTCGCCAAT
>CAJNOL010000647.1:65491-87767 GCA_905250125.1 Rotaria sordida | reverse complement strand
TTGGTGATTTCAACAACGATACTCGACTAGATATCGTTGTCGCCAATTGGGGTAGCAATGATGTGAGTGTCCTTCTTGGATATGGAAATGGTTCTTTTGCAAAAGAAATAAGATATTCAGTTGGCTCTTCTCCACGATCTGTAGCTGTTGGTGATTTCAACAACGATACCCGACTAGATATTGTTGTTGCCAATGGGGGTAGAAATGATGTGAGTGTCCTTCTTGGCTATGACTATATAGTTTTTGTAAAGCAAATGATGCTCATAACTGGAAATGGTTCCCGACCACAGTCGTTAGTGATTAGTGATTTTAACAAAGATGGTCTAATGGATATCGGCGTTGTAAATTCAGTTACTCACAGTATTGATATTTTTCTTGGATATGGTAATATATCTTTTACAAATCAAGCGACATATTCAACTCGCCCATATTTATATCCATGCGCTATGGCTGTTGGTGATTTCAACAATGATACTCAAGTAGATATCGTTTTTAATAGTTGTAACTCGGATACTGTTGGTGTTTTTCTTGGATATGGCAATGGCTCATTTGGAAATGTGATGTCGTATTCAACAGGTTCAAATTCGACTCGATACTCTCTAGCTGTTGGTGATCTTAACAACGATACTATACTAGACATTGTCGTCGCGATTTATGACAACAACAATCTAGGTGTATTTCTTGGATATGGTAGCGGCACATTTGCAAGTATCATCCTATTTCCGTTGGACTATGGATCCAATCCATTTTCCATTGTCGTTGGAGACTTCAACAATGACAGGAAACTAGATATTGCCGTTGCCAATAATGGAACTGACAGTTTAAATATTCTCTTGCAGACTTGTTAGCCTTTTCTCTCGCACTTTATATTTTTCTATTACTCACTTGATTGTAACGCTCCTTTATTTAGATAGAACTTTGTTTAACCATTCGAATGTTTCTCAGTACGAAAGATCAGTGGAGAAAGAGAATGTACTGGAACAGATGTGTAGGTGTGGATAACTGTTGATGTGGGCCTAAGTATGATGCTTAGTGATAGTGACTGGTTGCATATGTTAATCTGGCTATGGTAGAGCAGGATCTAGGCATGAATAGAACTTGAACTGTAGGTGCAGTTGCTTATCTTCCATTCATTAAGACCTACCCAACCCACATTCCATACCTTTCTTGAAGATAAAAATGAAGTTTATGGAAGATGTACTTTAATTGCATTAGATAAATAATATTCTATATTGTATATTATTGGGTGTACTTAAATCAGTTAAAAAACAGATCAACCTATCTCTCAACAAAAAGACAAGCTCAATCTGTTGATCTCAACTTACTTTTCAGCAATTGACTAAGTCGAAAATAAAATGATTAACAATAAAATTAAAAAAAATAAATGTGTTTAAAAATAAATTGATTTAAAAGAATGCAAAGTTAATTTCGCCGACGCATTTCATGTTATTTTATTGAAATATTGAAACACTCATATGGACTCAGCATTACAAAAGAAAGGTGAAAGCACGAAATAAACAATAATGAAAAACGAAAACAACAAACGCAAAGAACAAAAAGACAAATAAAACAACTTGAATGAAATGTTGAATAAAGGAAGAGGTTTGGTTTGTGAAATTACTAAAGTTATTATTTTAATTTTGAATTTTGGAATTGAGTATCGAATGATAAAATAGTTTGTAAATCGTATCTGAATTAAGTTATGGAAAATGAAGTTGATTTACAAGTATACCATCTGAATGGTTTATAAAGTCAAGGCATCTAAGGTGTCAAATGGATTTATATTACATGAACAATACAGGGTGATTGAAAAGTAAATCCCTATTTTAAATCCTTTATTCCTCTTTAAAAAGAAGAGACATTATAATTTTTTTTACTGCGTTGGAGCATGCCCTATGCCATTTTATTTTATATAAGAAAGACCATTAATTGGTTGAGTGTCCAAGATCAAACATGAATACCACCTAAAAAATGCTTGAAAAATAACTTCTTATTTTTCATCGTTTTTTACTTTTATACAAAGCATATATGTTGTAATATTTTTTTTCTATTTTGAGGCGTGTTTAATAGGTTTACGCGATAATGTCTCAAAAATAGCCGTGACAGTATTGCATTTCAAAACCATAAAAAAAAAATATTACAACATATATGCTTTGTATAAAAATAATAAACGACGAAAAATAAGAAGTTATTTTTCAAGCATTTTTTAGATAGTATTCGTGTTTGATCTTGGACACTCAACCAATTAATGGTCTTATATAAAAGAAAATGCCATAGAGCATGCTCCCAAACAGTAAAAAAAATATTATAATGTCTTTTCTTTTTAAAGAGTGATAAAAGATTTAAAATAGGGATTTACTTTTCAATCACCCTGTATATTGGCTAGACTGGGGGTCTAATGTCTATCAGACGATGAATTAATGCACTTTACTCACTTACCCTTACACCCTATCCTGATGATTCTTGTTTCAATTAGAATGAAATTTAAATTGTCTTAGTTATATTTTCATTGCTCCTCAAACAGTCTCAGAAAGTTTTGCTACTACAATATATATCAAACAATCGACCTATTTAATCATTGTTTCCATGTTGACTGAACTGTCCTTCATTATTTTTGATTGTTTTATATAATCATGTAGCATCAAAATTCAGAACATACCTGATGATGATTATTATTTAATCAATAGTTGAAATGCGATAAGAATTGTTATTGTCAGCTCAAATATTTTGGTAGTGACCGGTCACTACAAATATTCTTGTGTATCGATGATGTTTTTCTTTGACGATATGAAAATGAATATTGTCTAAAAATAACTAGTAAAAGAATTAGGATCATTGAGACAACTATACAAAAGTTGAACCTCAAGAGCTGTTCACGAATTGTCTAATTTTCTCCTCATAGTTACGAGATAAAACACTTTTTTTCTCCACTTCCTTTTCCTCTTAAGCGATGTGACGCTGTCATAAAAATACCAACTATTGTAACTCATTACATGAAAATCAATAAACTCACATAATAAAGAACCTAGGCTCAGACGAACACTCATAGAATGAAGCTCATGTTTATTGACTAATTAGTTTTCAATACAAAAAAAAAACATCATTCAACAGTACAAATTAGAAAGCAGCAATTCCACTATATGTAGCTAAAACAAAGACGTCGTCACTGCGTTGAGCAACAACTAAATGAACATGTGACAATTGTGTATAATCGAGAAACGAAAATTGATCGACTTTTACATCAGGATAACTACATTGACACGATGCATGATTGAAACCTTTTGTTTTCTTCGCCAACTGTTCAATATTTACACGATAAAATGAAATTGGACTATTTTTCGGAACTAAATCTTCTAATATGTAAGTATAATCGTATAACACAGAATCAGAAAATGCTTTATTTGATAGGTGTTCAACAGTCAATTGATGTGTATCAAAATCGAAAATAAGATGATTGTAGAAGCGTAACAAACCTCGAACTCTTTCGAATCGATAGGTGCCACCCATTCCACAATTACAAGCTGATTCCATGAAAGGATCTTTGGAAGATATCATTCGAAATAGACATGTTCCCGAGTCTTGTTCAGTCTGTTTGAGTAAATGTTCCCTATAGCTTAATGCCGTATCTTTTACATGATCGAAATCTTGCGATCTAAAATCTTGGTTAACTAGATAATTCTTATCATCAGCCCAAGCATGCTGACGTTGATTATAGAGCAGTCTTGATCTATATGATCCACCTTCATAACCGTTTGCTTCCAAATCCAATGAATCGGAATCATCTATCTATAGATGAATACATGATAAAAGATCTTGTCCAATAAATTGTGATTGATGTCGATTCGTTAAATATGTTCGATCAACACTATGATCGAAATCAACTTTCGGCTGACGTCTTTCTTTCTCTTTTTGTTCCACTCGATATAAAGAACCATAGCAATTTCGATTGTAGAATGCATCGGCTAAGACTCTTTCCATGTGTACTTCGCATACTTCTTGAGTATTTTGATCGTATCGAACGATGTACGTCGTTGAATCTTTTCCATGTCCTAGTAGAAAGAAAGCATAAACAGCCGCTACTCGACAACATCCATCGATATGTTGATAGAAAAAATCCGAATCAGAAAAACGAAATAAAGTTTGACTTCCGTATTGAGTTTGGATAGTTGGAATAAATTTCGGTCGAGCTGGACCAACGATAAAAGCTTTTATTTCTTGTGCATCCCAAAGAATTTTCAACATTTGAAATTGTGGAAAAGCAAAGATTAAATGTTGAATATCTTGTTCATGCAAATGTTTGAATATATGAAGCCAAAGTTCAGATGGTAGCTGATGAATGAGTGATTTTTCTTCGACTTTATTCACGATTGATTGTTTCAATTTGGATTCAAGTAAACGTGGATAACAATATCGAATCGATAATGAACGTTCATAGAGTTCTGCTGTTTTCATTGTTTTATCGACGGCCATGTCAGAATCATTATAACTTTCAAGTTCATTCTGTTGAGCTTCACGAAAAAAATTCAAACAAGCAAGATAATCTTCTTTCTCTTCAGGACATATGGCAAATCCCAATGGTTTCTCTTTTCTTTTCACTAGTACATCGGTTCGCAGTACTAGACGTTCAGTTTGAGCAAGCGGATCCAATATTTCTGGTGGCGTTGCTTCATGTAAGAGATTATGTGTAAATAGAACAGCAAAACCTTTCTTTGGTTTTAATGTGATACATTCAAAACCATTTTCTAGCCCACCATAAGTTTCGATTTCTTCTGCAATAGTCAATCCTTTCACATCAGATTTCGATGATTGTTTAGGAAAGTAAAATTTTGTTTCACCTTTTTCATAATTATCATTCAAATAAATCAATAAACTCAATAATGATCGCTCATCGCCACTGGGAGCATATTGAGCATCTTTATGTAGACCGAAATAATCTCCATGATTATATTTATTCAATCGCATGGCTGGGTTAACTCCATTCATTGTCCACTGACCTTGAACATTGAATCCTAATGGTTTTGTATGATGAACTAACTTTGTTAATTTATTACTGAATTTTAAACGTCGCCATAATGTTCGACCTAATCGATCATCCATAACTACTAATCGAGAACTATTTCGTTTTCGAATATCATATTTCTTGGACATTTGTTCAAATGTTTTTTGTCGAATATTACTGAGAATTTCATCGCATTCATTTGAAGTCAGTAAAGTACCCAATTCGATTAGAATTAGATCATTTTGATGTTTGATTCGATTTAACTTGATTCCATCAGGAATTTTTGTTGGTACATTATAATTGATTAATAATGAACTAGAAATACCTAAATCTGTACTTCCTAAAAATTGATGACGATTCATCTTTTACAATTTGAACAATATATGCAAAATGTTTTCTCTCTTTTTCACAATAATTTCTCGTTATTTTTTTATAGTAAAACTGTTTATGTTATTGCTCAACATTTATGCAATGTCTTGACAACAAAAAAAAAATAATCAAATAAAACTTTTGTGATTGGTATGCGGGTGAACGAATGGGGGTAGAGAGAAGATGATCAGTTTCAACTTAGGTCAGACTTGATCGGTCGCCAAATAAATATTTTAGCTTTGAATGGTACAAAATGTTCACAGATAGTTTGATGCCAAATACCAATACATTTAAATCCATTTTTCCTTTTACATTCTTCAGATGCAATATTGTTGTAAGGCCAATAAGTGATATTCGTACATAAGCCATCAATACTATGACTTTTAGCAAGTGTGATTAAACTACTTGCAATACCTAGACCTTGGTATTCAAGCGATATACCTGTTTGTGCTAAATAATGAAAATGAGGAGATGAGATAAATTCATTCCATTGTTCAGGTGTTATAACACTCGGATCAAGTTCAATTTGACCATATGTAGAATCCATATATTGAAAAAGACCAGTCAGAGATAGTAATAATTGATAACCAGCAAATTTATTTTTATTATTATCAATAACACATAATAATAATGATCTTGATGGAGATAGTAATTTCTTTAAATGATCTATCGACCATTGAAAAATAAGAAATCCTCGACTCGTATCATAACTGTTTATTTCATCTTGATCATTGATTGATTTTCGAAAATGTTTCAATAATAAACTGGATTGACATTCAATAACTAGTTGACAAATATTGTTAATATGTATATGAGAAATATTGATCACATAAGTAATTAAATCATTTTTCAATTGTTGTTTGCAAACTAAACCTCCTGCTGTGTCACATTCAAATAATGATGATAAGAAACCATCCATATTAATAACAATCGCTTTCGTTCTCTCTAGATTGAGTTGATAGACTCGATCTCTTGTGGCATTCAAAAGGGTAGTATGCCAAACATATATAGCATTTTGTCTTATCTTCAATAAAAGAACATACACTTTAACCTATTACTATTAAAATACCATACCATATATGCAACTGGACAGATAAAAGATAACAAACGCAAAGAAGAAACATGTGACATGTGGTGTGATTTATGTGAACTTCAGCCTATACCTCGCATTTTACTTCAATCGTTCTTCTTTACATAGGGAGTGTGTGTGTAGTACGATGTCGTCGATCAATTTGATGCTTAAATGGCAATTACAGATACTAGTAGCTATTAGTTATCTTATATGGACTATTTCGATCATAATCGGTATTATTGGGTAGCTCTTTGACTGACTTATTTCCAATTTGTTTGGTCAAATAAGTGTCAAAAGCAGACCGAAATTAGAATGGACAAGTGATAGTGAAGATGAGAATTATGCAGTTATTATCGGTGCTGGTTTTTCGGATTTTGGAATAAGTATTAAATTAAAACAAACGAGTATGAATAAATTTGTGGTATTAGAACGTCATTCACATGTTGGTGGTACATGGTATGCAAATCGATATCCCATCGAATCTATATTCGTATTCATTTGAAATGAATTCACAATGAAGTCATAATTATAGTGATCAACCAGAGTTTACCGACTATTTAGAAAAATGTACAGATAAATATGGTATTCGTTTACATAAAAAAAAGTGGTGGTGAGAAATATTATTGTGGTCGTCATCTGATTGGAACTGATGGTATACTATCAAATGTATCGTATCCAACCGATATCGAAGGATTTGAAACATTTGAAGAAGAAATGTGTCATACGACTGAATAGAATGACAAAATTAATTTTCAAGGAAAACAAGTTGCTCTTGGTTGGTACTGGTTCAAGTGCAATTCAATGCGTACCTAAATTACACAGAAACTTTACGTAGGATATCTTGGAGCTGGATTCGAGTATTCCGCAACTGGATTCGCCTGTAGGTTATACCAAACGGTGAAAAGGGTATACCAAGATAGATCTCGACGAGATCTATCGATTCCACTAATTACTTTTTTTCTAAGACCCCTCCTTCATGGAAAAAAACCAAAAATACCGACAAAAAAATAAGCAAAATAACAAGCGTCTTCTGTAAAGCGCAACTGGATTCGCCTATAGGTTATACCAAAACGATAAAATGGTATACCAAGATAGAACTCGACGAGTGCTATCGAATGGACACCTTTCCGGCTCGATTCGATGCTTGAATCCCCTCCGAAAGGGCAAATCCTGGTCGAAATCAAGATTTTCGGCGATATTTCGCAACTGGATTCGCCTATAGGTTATACCAAAACGGCAAAATCTGGCCGAAATCCGGATTTTTGCGGTATTTCGCAACTGGATTCGCCTATACGTTATACCAAATCAAGAAAATGGTATACCAAGATAGAACTCGACGAGCCCTATCTAATGGACACCTTTCCGACTCGATTCGATGCTTGGATCCCCTCCGAAAGGGCAAATTTTGGTCTAAATCCGAATTTTTGGGAGATATTTCGTAACTGGATTCGTCTATAGGTTATACCAAAACGAGAAAATGGTATACCAAGATAGAACTCGACCAGCGCTATCGAATGGACACCTTTTTGGCTCGATTTGATGCTTGGATTCCCTCCAAAAGGGTAAATTCAAATCTCAATCCAAAAACACTTCAAAGAATATTGCCTTTTCATTAGATCTTTATGACGAGTATGCAAAAAAAAATATCAACAAATTTTTTTTTTCTTCGAAAAAGAGTGCTGAATATTTTTTAATTCATCTTTACTTATTTTTTACATGTTAATTTAGTTTTGTTTCTTATTGTGTGCATTGCTTTCAATTTTAACTATTCGCGATGACAGTGAGATGACGACATCTTTCTATTTAAATTTCGTTCTCTTTCTCATGAAGGACGGATATGTGTAGAGGAAGAGAAAAAAAAATGATTGGTGAATCCGTTTATCGCTATCCTCGTCCTCGCATTATTCATCGATATTGTTATCGACAGAAAAGGAAAAATATTTCATTGGTTTGTTTCTTGCAATCAATTGGATCAATGAAACGAAAGATGGAGCGACGTACATATATGTATCGTACATGACACATGAATTTTTTTTTTTTCAAAAACTTTTCGCGATTTCTCGATCAAGTATTACATATTATTAAATTGTTTTGTTAATTATGTTCAAAACTCATTGGGTTTACTTTTTTTTCTCTTTTATCTTTTAAAATTTTATAATAATTTTTACAAAGAATATTAATTGCTTTTTTTTTATTTATTTTAATTCAGTACTTAAAAGAATTTGCCTTTTTGAAGGAGATCGAAGCATCAAATCGAGCTAAAAAGGTGTTCATTCGATAGAGCTCGTTGAGTTCTATCTTGGTATACCATTTTCGCGTTTTGGTATAACCTATAGACAAATCCAGTTGCGAAATATCGCCCAAAAATTCGGATTTCGACCAGGATTTGCCCTTTCGGAGGGGATCCAAGCATCGAATCGAGTCGGAAAGGTGTCCATTCGATAGCGCTGGTCGAGTTCTATCTTGGTATACCATATTCTCGTTTTGGTATAACCTATAGACGAATCCAGTTGCGAAATATCGCCCAAAAATTCGGATTTCGACCAGGATTTGCCCTTTCGGAGGGGATCCAAGCATCAAATCGAGTCGGAAAGGTGTCCATTCGATAGAGCTCGTCGAGTTCTATCTTGGTATATCATTTTCTTGATTTGGTATAATCTATAGGCGAATCCAGTTGCGAAATATCTCCCAAAAATCTGGATTTCGACCAGGATTTGCCCTTTCTGAGGGGATCCAAGCATCGAATCGAGCCGGAAAGGTGTTCATTCGATTGAGCTCGTTGAGTTCTATCTTGGTATACCATTTTCATGATTTGGTATAACCTATAGGCGAATCCAGTTGCGAAATACCGCAAAAATCCGGATTTCGGCCAGAATTTGCCGGTTCGGAGGGGATCCAAGCATCGAATCGAGCCGGAAAGGTGTCCATTTGATAGAGATCGTTGAGTTCTACCTTGGTAGACCATTTTCTTGATTTGGTATAACCTATAGGCGAATCCAGTTGCAAAATACCGCAAAAATCCGGATTTCGGCCAGAATTTGCCGGTTCGGAGGGGATCCAAGCATCAAATCGAGCCGGAAAGGTGCCCATTCGATAGAGCTCGTCGAGTTCTATCTTGGTATACCATTTTCTCGTTTTGGTATAACCTATAGGCGAATCCAGTTGCGCTTTACAGAAGACGCTTGTTATTTTGCTTATTTTTTTGTCGGTATTTTTGGTTTTTTTCCATGAAGGAGGGGTCTTAGAAAAAAAGTAATTAGTGGAATCGATAGATCTCGTCGAGATCTATCTTGGTATACCCTTTTCACCGTTTGGTATAACCTACAGGCGAATCCAGTTGCGGAATACTCGAATCCAGCTCCAAGATATCCTACGTGAAACTTTGATGTATCACATTTATATGTTTTTCAACGAACAGCACCTTGGGTGACTCCGTTAAGGGTGTGGGTGTGGCTCTACTCGTGAAGCACCCACACCCCACCCTGGTCGACGAGTGGAATCAAATAGGCAGCAATGTACTGCTGCATTAGTTGATTCAGTTAAAAATCGCTTGGAAGAATGTATACAACAAGGAGAATATTCAACTCAATACTGATCTTATTCCTTTTTACAAAAAAAAAAAGAAAAAATAATAAACGAAGAACTTGTGGAATATAATCCTAAAATTGTCTTTGCTTTTCCTTCATCATTAGAAAAATAACAAAACTATGGCTGCTGGTGTCCAGTAGGAAGAGCGAAATCATACTGAGAAGTTCGCAGATAAAAATCACTCAATAACTCATATTTGTTACTAGAACTCAGGATGTTTCTCTCATAAGAAATTCACTCCATGAATAATTTTGAGCCAAATTGAAATTGTAAAATTTTAGTATTTTTTACTCTTATATTACTAAGACAAGGCCTTGAGGACTGAAACTTTCATCATAGAAAGCATCAATGTTTGGCTACATTTTGCTGAAGACTGAGCTTCAATATCTTGAATCTGAACAGAGATATTATCATTATATTGTTAATCATTGGTTGTATGAATAATTTTGTCACTCCCTGTATATATGTTTTTTGATTATAATATCATCAATTAATTGATAATTATTTGATGCTTACTTCATCTGGAGTAACTTTGACAAAATTTGTTGTTGAAGTTATAATTTCGTCGGCTGGTGTAACTTCGATACGACATATGCATACATGAATGCACACACACGGGACAAATACACTTATCGACCCTTCCCTCTTCTATCGATCTAATTCGACTAACTAGCCTCTGAGGAGTTCATTAAAAGTATTCCCAAGTGTCCCAGACCAATAGTTTAAGAGATAACATGTATTCGTTCGCTTGATACAAGCCTCACAATGCATCTCAATAGCTGAGGGTGAAGGAAAAATTTTGACACAGCCGGCAAAGGGCACACCAATAGCTGAGAGTGTCATGAAACAATACTTCATGGCACTCTCAGCTATTGATATGCCCTTTGGCAGCTGTATCAAGCGGAACAAATACATGTTATCTCTTAAAGTATTGGTCTGGGCTCCTTGGAAATACTTTTAATGAACTCCCCAGAGGCTACCCATGGCGTAAATTTCTGCGAAAAAAACGCGTTCTGAAAACGCGTTTTTCCATAGCTGCGAAACGCATTAATGCTGACCGGTTTGACGCGTTTCACATCTGCTAAAACAAATGCTGTGTAACGATCGTTTTTGTGAAAAATTTCGCAGCGTTTCTCAAACTGTGGTGTCGTATATTCTAGATGGAAAAAAAAACTGAAAACCGTCAATGACTTCATAGATCTTGAATAGTAGGTGCAATTTATGTACTCGTTTACATTTTTTATAGACCTCTAGAACTATAACTTACATGAATTTTGATGCAGTCAAGACACGGATTCGAACACGAGAACATAGGAGTATCAGACATGTATACAAACCATTCAACTAAAATAATCTGATGATAGAAGCGTTTATTCTACAGTCATTTAGAGTCTCCCGTAAACTTACTAAATTAGATATTCAGTTTCCATTTCACTGAATCAAAAATTATCATTTCTTTGGTGCCTATGTTCAATTACGAGTGTGGCCTTCCCTTAATACATTTTTTATTTAAACTCTTTCAGATTTACATTTAGATATCCAATAGAAACGAATTTAATCGATTTAAATTGTATTTAATATTTAAAAAAATTAAATTTCTTATATATAAATTTTAAAAAATTTAAAATTTAATCTTTTATTCATTTTCTTGATTTAATAGATTTTTGTAAATGTAAATCCAACCTCGTTTTATCCAATTACATCAATAAATGAAAGGAGTTTTCTTTTGTAAGTCAAATCTCTTTTATTAAAAAGTCAATCTTACTTCAACAATGTACAAACTAAAATCATATTTACTAGTATTGTACACAGTATCATTAGTCATTATCAATTAGTCCGAGTATGAACTCATATTAATAATTATTCAAATTATAAATAACGCGATAATTCTTTTGTTCACAAATAACCAAAGAGAGTTGCCATACTAATTATATTAGTATCAGTCTTTACTAAATCTTTTCGAAATGCTCAATATTTAAAACGACTCTTAATTAAACCTTACGAAACACGTTTTCTTTCAATAAAAACGTGGTAAAATCAATTTTTATGTAAGAAGAATATATTTTTGTTACAATTTGGTGTTTTACAGTAGTCTTACTTCGAGTCAGGTCTAGATAACAGCCTAGCAACCTAAAAATTTAGAAGACTTCAATTTTAGTCGTGCCTTCATAAAATCTGGGTCATGATTTTCACGTACAAAAATAGTGCAAAGAGCAAAATTTTCAAGTACTATTTCATATCATATCCAAAGTAATGTTAAAGAATTTACTTTGCTTAACTCATAGGCTTTGTGTTGGTGAATTTCTGCAAGATTCTGTATGCAGAACGGATTTGTTTTGGATCATTCCAAGCAAAAACAAGGCAACACGCGTTTAAGAAAGAAACGCGTTTCACGTTTTTCCCAATTTGTATCTGTGGAACGCGTCACCTGTCGATCAAAGTGCGGTCGACACCATTTTAATTCGGAAACGCCTTGAAACGTACTCTCGAAAAAAGCGTGTCGGATCGTTTCAAAAAATGACGGTGGCAAAACGCATTTTATGTAAGTAAGAATGTTGCGAAACGCGTTCCGTATTGAAAAAACGTTGCGAAACGCATGCTACAATCTCAGAAACGCGTTACGCAGTCCGTCTCCTTCATTATTTTACTCCATGGGTAGTTAGTCGAATTAGATCAATAAAAGAAGGGATCGATAAGTGTATTTGTCCCAACAAAAGTAATAAAAAAGCATTTTACTACAATATATCAAAAATGATAAACGAAAGATTTTATGTTTTTAACTATTATTATTCGATTACTCAGAACGTTTTTTACCTTATATATATATATGTATATCGATACTTTCAATGTCAATAAAAATTTTTATAAATACCATCACAACGATGCATATCTTTTTGTGTTAGATTACGAGTATATCTTCTGTCAATAAACATCATTCTTTTTTCATTTCCTATTCTGTTTGAGACAAAAACACGCTGTTCTGTTACACGTGTACATACCGTTGATTTTTAATGATATGGAACAGATAAAACGTAAAAGACAAAATGATTTTACTGACAATAACAAAAAAAAGAAATTAATATTCAATTCACACAGGTCAGTGAAAAGAAAATATTTTTTTAAAATGATTTTATTAATTTTTGTCCTTTATTTTATAAAGAGATTCTTTCACTCATCTTGAAGATCTTTCTAACGAACTTTTTTATGAAATTTTTGATTATCTGGATATTAATGATATATATGAAGCTTTTTCAAAAGTTAATACTCGATTTGAAAATCTTTTGCATGATCCAACTCTTCCTATTCGAATCAGTTTATCGTTTATATCGAAATCAAAATTTGAACGTTACAATACAAATATTATCATTCCTTTTCAATATCGAATAACATTACTTCATCTATCAAATCCATTAATTATTGAACGTCTCTTTTCACCAATTTCTATTCTATTAAAATTTATTCGACTTGAAAATCTTCATCTTCGTAATATTGAATCAAAATATTTTGAAGAACTTCTTATTCATTTAATTTCTTTACCTTTTCTTTATTCATTAATTGTTAGTTGTACAGATAATGTTCAAAATAACAATATTTTTTATCATCAAATATTTCGTTTACCCGTCCTAAAATATTGCAAATTATCATTGACAAGAAATTCTCAATCTAATTCATTATCTATGGCAACTACAGAATTTAGTCCCATTGAATATTTTATTATTAATCAACTTTATATCGATGAACTTTATGCATTTTTATCATATATTCCTCAAATTCGTCGTTTATCGATTCAAAATTTATATAAATCTCCTAAAAAAATAATAAGAGAATTCTATCCAATTGTATTAAATCATTTGAGACACGTTTCTTTGAATATAATCGATGTTAATTTTGATGAATTTCAATTCACAATCAAAAATTTATTTAATCAAATTGAAATATTATACATTTCAACAAAGAATGATCGAGCATATATCGATACCAATCGATGGCAAGAATTAATTCTATTTCATTTACCAAATCTACGAATCTTTGATATTCAGCATAAATATTCTTTTAACAAAACCAATCATTTACGTTGCGATGATCTATCTGATAAATTCAATTCTTTATTTTGGTTAGAACGAAAATGGTTTTTTGAACATCATATCTATCATAGTCAGAATGATGATCATGTTATTTTCTTGTCAACGAATCCATATAGGTATGAATAGATTCATTTATTTATTATAATAATTTTACTTTTAAGACGAAAACAACAGATACTATGTGAAGAAACAAACGAAAACATAAATCGAAATGATGAAAAAAGTCATATACATTCAGTTAATCATCTTCTAATTCAAACTAAAAAAGCGGTGATTAATTGTCAAAATTATTTTCCAAATGTAACTGAAATTACTTTATTCCATAACTTTATTCATGAAAGTAAAAATTCTTTATCAAACCAATTCAAGAAAATCTTTCCATTGAAACAATTGACTAAATTAGTTATTCATTCAAATCTTTCTTGTTTTTCAAAAATGATCGAATTATTACGTTATATACCTTATATTCATACATTAAACATTGAATTATTATCATTTGATGATCCACAAAGATCATATCATCTTACGAATTCATATGTACTTCAACAAAATGAAACTTTTAGATTATTTTCGAAAACAAATAATATTCAAAATCTGACTATTATATCATCCTATGAAATGGAATTAGTACAATTTTTTGTTAATTTATGTCCGCGACTGAAACATCTTACAATCAATAGATTTGGATGGTGGCGACTTGGACAACTGTTACAATTTTTATTATCAAAAACTAATAAGAACACTCGTCATTTAGTTTCATTATGCATTGAAGGTGTATCTGACAACGATATCGACGTAATAAGAAATTTTATCGAAGCACAGAAAGACGTAAATATCGATTTGGCCAAAGTAAGAAATTTGTCGGCTGATGATAGATATGCACAGTACAACATATATTTATGGTGGTAACATTTCTTTGTTAGTAAAACATGTCGTTCTCTAATATTTTTTATTATTGAAATAAATAAGAAAATTATTATTATATTTTATAGCTTTTCGTTAAATAATTTGACATTCATGAAAAAAATTATAGTGATAAAATGCACTTCATAGAAAGTATGTGAATATGACTGTAGCCATTTGTTTATGTTACTTCTAAAATAAAACTGTCGGATTCGAAAAGTTCAATCCGTGCAGGACTCTATCAGATCTGTCTTAGCAAAAGAAAAAAGTAGGGTGTGGGTGTGGGTGGTGACTTCTCCGTATTTACACCCGCACCCACATCCACACCCAAAGCAATCAGCTGATCGTATACAACATCTTGTTTTCTCAATAAAAAGTTCTCCACAAGCATTCAGTGGTGCTCAAGTTATCGTATTAGTACCCTATTTTCCTGGAAATGAACTCCTACTCATTCTTCATGTACTCGACAATCATCTATTTGGTTTACGATTTGATCAAGCAGCACAGCTGTTACAAATGATTCCAGTTTTAGACGAATGTCTTGTAGCTCTTCAAGTCATCGATGAGAATCTTCTAGATCCATCAAATCGTTTTCAATTGAGGAATATAGTCTCACCCGATCTACTGCCACAAGTCGATCAAATAATGGCTGATACTTGTGGTCAACACTTTAATCGCCTCCAATATATTGTACACGATCTTCATAAACTTCATCATTGTGTACAATCGCAGTTTAAGTTTAATACCATTCATTTCAATACCGATGTCCATCGTGAACATTATCTTGATCATTTGAAAACCGATGAACAAACAAATACAATATGATGCATTGAAATTAGCATTCAGTGATGAAGAAGCAGATACAATCTATTTACTCTCCGATGGTGAACCATCCATGGATATGAACATAATTTTATCCAATTTGAAAGTATAGTTAAAACAACGACGAAATTCATGTGTAATACATACAATCGTTTTTCTCATGGGAAATACATCTGATGATTCACGACTTAGAAAATTCATGATCGATATTGCAGCAATCACTGGTGAAGTATTCAGATGTATGGATCCATTTACTCCATTACATCAAGAATTTGGTGATAATCCAGATTTTAGCGATGATGAATTCGTAGACTACTTTCAAGAAAGACTTCGAGAATTATCTGCACAATTATTACAAAATGTTGGTTTGTATACGCAACAATAAGTAGAGAATTATGATATTTAATATAATAAAGAAGGATCTTGACATCCACTCTCAAGATCTAAGTGAAAATTCATTTATTGGAAACAAGAAAGTAGAACAAGACTCAATGTTAATGTAACTAAGAGATAAGAGCCAATTATTGTCTTTGCACCTTCCTCAATTTGTGGCATATCAATATTGGTCAAATTGTTCTTATTCAAAACAGTTATGATTTGTAAGAATGTTGTATGATCGTTGCACAAATTTCGAACATATTCAACATCAACAGATAGACGAGAACGAGTTTCGTAGACTAATACTCAGGCACCACTGGTCTCTCCACAGTCACGTGCTCTTATTTTCTCGTCTTGTGCATCATATATCAATAAGCAGGCTTCATTGGACGAACATGAAACAACTTCATTCATCATATCGTAACATTGAATTGAATCATTTCGTGAAGAATTGTCAATGAATAGTGCAAGTTCGCCATATATACGTTTAGCATCATAGGCACGATCGATCATTTCATCCAGTCTACTCTGTGGAAAATAAGTAACACAGTTAGTTTCAGTTGAACATTGATAACTGATACCATAAGCTAGATAAGGTCCAGTTGCAACGGTAACAACTTTCTTCCACAAAGCGCCTTGGCCTAGGTTTGCTTCATATTTCTGATTATGGTAATAAAACATAAAATAAATACCACATTCACTCGCTGTAATATGTGTTCGACACTCGTCGCTAGGAATACGAAATGGTTGATTGAATGGAAATCGACCAGCGTAACAGTATATACATTCGAGAGAATAGATGCCATGTACAGCAAGCAACAAGAGTAGCAACAATGGAAACATATTGCGTTTGTGTTCTTATCGAATAACACTAGAAACGAAGAGAATAACATAGATGAGATAAGACTATGAGTAAAATATTGAGTAGTTCAGCTCATAAGAATCCATTTGAAGAAATAATATCGACAAAAGTTCTTGTTTGATCAATAGAATTTTTTGATTCGATTATGAACGAAACAACTGAGTTCGTACCATTGGAGCTGTACTATTCACCTTCATTCTCATTCACACCACATGCACCCTTAGATTAGAAAGAGAATTTCAAGTGTCGATTGACGTCAAACTGTGTATTTTATCATCGTCATCACTAATATCTCAAAATTCTGACTCATACAGTAGTTATCTCATAGAACAAACTTTGTCTTTCTCATTCTGAAAACAAAAAGTGAGAAAGAGAAAAAACTGGTGAATAATAAATTGCCATATATCTCTCGACTATTCTATATAAAAGAATACTCCCGCTTCTTACAAACTTCATTGATTGAAAAACAACTTTATATTCTGATATTTGTTTTAAGCAACATGGGTCAAACATATTGCCATCCACATCCTTATCATCATCATCATCTTGGAACCACTTTGGAACAGCCTTACCATCATCATCATGGTGGCCATCGTTTTGGATACGGACATCATCATCATCATCATCACATAGGACCAGATTTCGGATTTGGCTTTCATCATCACGGTGGTTTTGGAGATGAACATCATCACCATCATGGTCATTGTTGATCATCACACTTAGAGAATTCTGTCACTAGTCAGGTTGAATACCTTATCTTATTTTTTTTTATCAAAATAAAAACTGATAATCTCAGTATACACTGCAAAGACTTATTAAATTTTTCGATTTCACTTGTCTTTTCTTCTAGAAAAATGTAACGAGTGGGACATAATGAATAGCTGCTTTTCGCATTACAATCTTTCACGAATTAATATATTTTTTGCCTTTTTTCATAAACAAAATATATATAATTAACATACGCTTTACTTTGTAGCTTCTAGAGCTTTTCACCTTACACCTTCTGCTATATTTTGTTTTTTTTTATAAAATATATTTATTGACGAAAACTCTTGTGCGAAAAGTGGCCGTTCATTATGCTCTACCCATTACATTGACGATAGATCATATGAAACAAAAAACTTCATTATTAAATGTTAGTTATGTGAAAAAAAGCCTCTGCAGCTGGAGTAGTTAATTAATCAAGTAAAGTTTGACTAATCGTCTATAAATAATTGAACACATGGATCACAATACTTTTAGAAAGTTAAAGTGGTGATTATTTCAAAAGTTGTATTAAAAGTAATAGTCATGTTTGGTCGAATCATGGGTGTGGGTGTTGGTGTGGATGAAGAGATGACCCAGGCCCATATCTATGCTCACACCCACACCCACTAGAGTCCGTCGGGTCCGGGTCCACTCCGGGTCTATAAATTTTTATTGATCAAAAAAAATTCACTATATATAAGAATTTCTCTTTTTTATTTTTTTTAATTTCTGTTCATTTTATTCGAAAAACTGCTAATTTATTCATAAATAAGTAGTAGAAAAAAAAAATTAAAAAGAAAGCATATAGTATCGTCAGAGCAGTTATCAAATTCGGGTTAGAATTTCGCATTAAGAGTTTCAAACGTGTGATTCGTGCTCAAATCCACAAAGGATTAATCAGTTGGATTCGGATCCGAAAATTTTGGTGGACCGAGTCCGGGTTTGGGTCCGAAAAAAATTTAACCAGTCGGGCCTGGTCCAGGTCCGAGTCCAATAAATTTTTACCATTCGGATCCGGGTCCAAAACTCGTGGACCCGACGGACTCTAACACCCACACCCACCACACCCACAGCGTATTAGGCGATGAAAAAATGAATTGAAAAAAGGTACTTTTTGTTTGTGAGAGATTATAAAAAGTTGCAACAGATAATTTTAGTGCATCTCATTCGTCCTTCTTCATCTCAAAACAGAAACACATGTGACAATTGAGACGATATACGGATATGTACTACAACTCATGCTCTCTCTAACAAAAAAGGACTGAACAGTCTAGGATGTTCCCACGCGATATAAGAGGAAAAAGAAAATGAATGCAAAACTTTTGCCCCACCCGTTAAGAATTATATTGAAGTTGTTCTACCACATGCGTAATCAGAAGGTGAACAGTTGCTGGGTGAAAATTTTATTTATCAGCAAGACAACGCAACACTCCATACACATTAAAAATCATTAGAATGGTGTAAAGAAAATTTCGTACAATTCATTAACAACCATCGATGGCCACCAAATAGCCCCAACCTTAATGTTCAGGACTATTATGTATGGGACGCTATCACAACCAATATGCAATGACATAAAGTGAAAAACTATAATTCATTAGCTGATGAAATAAGAAAAGAAATTTGTCGTATACCAATAGATGCTCTTGCTCGAAGCATCGAAAGTTGGTCACATCGAGTTTTGTTCATTTTGAAAACAAAAGGCTTATATATAAAATGAACTGATCTCTACAAAATGTAGAGCTTTTCATGCTGCATCTTCTGGCCTATTTTGTTTTTCTAGAGGAGGATGTTAAGTGTTCGAAAAATAAATTGGAAAATGTGACCATTTAATCTAACCCGCCCGTTATTATATTGCTAATGCTCAGTGCTTAGTTGTTTCACCTCATATTACTACTTGTTACACCCTAGTCGAACTTTTTTTAGCAAGTGCATGACATTCTTGAGTATCTTGACCCTGAATGTCATGCGCTATGGACACATCTTGAGTCAAGACTTGAGACCATTAGCAAAAACTAAAGCGCTTGTGATTCTTGTTCCAGGGCTTGAATATTAAATAACTATTTTCAGTGTTTTTTTTTCAGTTTTACGTTCACCATGACTGAAATTTTAATAAAAACTCGTACTAATAATTTTGAGTCCAGCGCATGAGCTCTTCAACCATGTGCATGCCTCATGCGATCACTCAAACGCTTGTCTTGACCCTGAATGTCATGCGCTATGGACACATCTTGAGCTCAAGTCTTGTAAGCGCTTGAAGAAAAAAGTTCGACTAGGGCATTTTTATCGCTATAGAAAAATTTATCTCGAATGAAAAAAAAAATAAGTTAAAGTGTTATCGAATTCTTTTTTTTATAAATTTGCATTCATAAATCTATAGACCAATGAAGGATCAGAAAAAATGGAAAGATAAAATCAAATACCAAAGAAAATACGTAACGTACTCAAACGACATCATCCGAACAAAATATATCAACTCATGACTGGAAAAAAACCAACAGAAGAAAGAGAAAATAAATTACCCAGTAAAAATATTTGCACATGGTGGGGAAAAAACCGAATAGAAGAAAGAAATAAAAAAAATACCAAATAAAAGGGCTACGTCGTATATATAAGCAAGCAATTCTATTGAGATACTATCAATACATATTTGACATATAACACAACACAATATTCGTATACGCAATCACCATTTATTATTTTTTCTACAACATAAAAATCTGTTAATAAATCAACCAATTAAATATCAATATACAATTATCAGGTAAATAGAGATTACCAAATCGTGAAGGGGAGGATAAGATTGTAGATGTAGTAAGTAATCACCAGTAAACAAAACGCATTGCGATTAAACCATTTCTTTCTTCCATCTTTTTTCTCTTTTCTCTTGTCTCTATACTTTCATTTTTCTCTCTCCAGCTATTACAGACGCTTCGAAAGCATCTCAACTGCATCCGCGATGTAAAATTCAAAATTTCTATCTTATTTATTATTATTGACATGTGACGTTGTATCTTCAATGCAAAAAAAGATTAGAAAAATCTTATTATTAATCGTTAATAATGGCTCTATTTAATCTGATTAAAATCAGATTTTCCATTGTATATCAATTAAATTATTTGTGATTTCGATTACTTTCGATCGATTTTAATCGAATTGAGTCAGATTCTAGTTTCGTTTTTTTCTTTGCTTCCACTCGTTATTCTTTATAGTCTATACTTTTATCTCAAAGTTGAAATATTGTGTCTCTCTTATTTCCATTTGTTTCGATTACTTTTAGTGTTAACTGGTTGATATTGAAATTAGAAAGTGATTGAAAGAGTTAGAATAGTGCGCCGGAATTGAGTTCCCTTTTCTTTTACTTTTGTATCACAGCTTGATAGCCTATAAAATATAAAAATTTCGTATTTTTTCTTTGTTTTTTTTCGTTTTCCATCGCTGAGATATCGTCTTTGAACATTCGAACAGTTTAGAAGTCCTAAAAGCTGCTGATATGCGAGTGTTGACTACTTATACCAGTTCTACCGAAGAGGTGTAGGATTCAAAATCTGCTTACAATGAAAGGCTTCGCATGCACTACTTATTTATGATTACCATGCGTTCTTATTTTTTAGAGTATGGCCGAAGAACCAAGCGTCAATCAGATGAATCAGGAGATACAACAGCGCCGTGCTCCCAAATCCATAATACGCATCGATAACGGAAATCCAGCGAGGTATGATCGTTTCATCCATGTCCACTTCGAAGATGGCAGTGCACTTTACATCAACGGCGAATGGAAACATGGTTATAGAAACTTAACAAATGCCGAGAAAGAATGGCTAAGAAAATATGGTTTCAACATCTAGTGAAATCTGTTAGCTTCTAGATCGATCACTGTCACATTTTGAGCTAAGGATGTGAATAATAAATAAAGCGAATTAACAATACATAGATTGGAAAAATATATATTATTTGATTAATGAAATTAAATTTTTTTTTATTTGATACGTTCTATTAGTTTCCGAGAAACTGATTTTCATAATATATATGAAGAAATCATGCTAATAGGTATGGGTGGGTGTGAGGAAGAGAATGACCCCAGCCCCCACACTCCACACCCCGCACCCACACCCACACCCTATGAATACAATTCCGAACAACTACACAACATATAATATCTTCTTCAATAACAAATAACGAAACTGTCGCAATTGCTAATTGAGATACTAATCTTTCGCATATCTATTTTAAAGAAAAAGAAGAATGTACACCATCTGATTCACAATTAAATACAAGTAAGTGACCTATGATTGAAGTTAAAAAACAAAAAACTCAAAAATAGAATTACGCCTTTGTTTCTGTATTGTTGTATATTCAATGTGAAATGAAAATATGTTCAACATGATATTTAGGGTGTGGGTGGGGTGTGGGGTGTGGGTGTGGGTGTGGGTGTGGGTGTGGGTGGGTGT